>JBBPBS010000249.1:2966440-3014744 GCA_037974835.1 Cicer judaicum
GTTCGATTTTATGAGTATAAAATAACGTGAGATGAACGGGAATGCTGAACTTCCCAAATGTTCATTCGGGGCTTACTACGTACGGTTGAGCCCTATTGAGTAATAATAATAATTAATTAATAAAATGTGAATGGTAACAGTGAGGATTAAAATATAATCTAGTAACCTATAGAATTGCCGTGATTTTATTTATATCAAGATTGTATGCTGTCCGATTTTATGAAATCTTATGCTGATTGTTAATGTATGAATTATGTGTACTCGAATGTTTTTGTTACTTGATTGAATTTGTGATATTACTAGAATGTGTCACCTATTGAATTCCTTATTATGTGATTGATGCAATTGGATTGTGTATTGTGAGTAGTGTAAACCAAATATTGTGATTTTATTGTGATTGACTGATAAAGATATATAATGATGAAATATTATGAAGTGATATTGAAACTTATTGAGTTGTGATGATCGAGTAAGTCTGAGATACGTGTTTTAGATTTTGGAGTTAGGATTATTTTGTCATCATATAGGGAGGGTCTGACAAACCTAGTGATTCGTGGAAGTACAACTGAATGAGCCTGATCGTGGAGGGCTACAGTCGAACTGTAAGGTAAGACTGATAGACCTTGGGGGTACACCTAGTGGGGAATTCCTAAGTGGATTAGTGGGTTATTCCCTAAGGCCGGGAACTACCGTGCAACACAAGAGTACCCCGACCGTCGCGTATATGTGTCTCGGGTTGAGTTGAGGGGATCTATGAGGACTTGGCCATTCATGAATTGTCCGTCTACTTTTGTAGTGGCATAGTATCAGGCCTCCTAACCAAGTACTTCAGAGTAGAATGGTACCAAATGATGAAGAAGTATAGAGTATAGGACATGCATAGCATTTCATCCTTGTGACTGTTTGATTGTGATTGAATTAGATTAACCTTTGATACTATGTTTTTGGATGTTTCTCTTTATTTGTGTTGTTTTGACTACTTGCGTGTTCTCCTCGTTTATCTTATACTGTTACATAATTTCGAAACTCACCCCTCGTTGCTTGTGTGTGGCGCTTGCGAGAGCGCAGTTATTTCAGGTTATCGATTGGTGATCCACGCTCTGAATAGGTGATACTAGGTGGGAGTAATTTTTGTATTTTGTTGAGTTTTGAACTAATTTCGGATTTTGTAAATATGATCGATCAATTGTGTTATTTTTATCTTTTAAATGAAGGTAGAAATTAATTTTCTCTGAGTTTAGAACTTGTTCTATAAGGGAAATATTTATTTAATAAACCTCAACTATAGTTAATATTAAAGGATATTTTTTTTATTAAAAATTTTTATGCAAGCATTTTGTGTAAGATTAAATGTGACATCTTGAACCTTATAGTTTAAAAGAAAAACAAAAAAAATTTATACCCTATTACCGTTGTGAATCTCTTTAAAAACTAATGCATTTTACTTTATATTTGAATTTGGGTTTAGGGTGTCACAATAGGTAATTTAATTATTTGAAAGCGCATGTCTTTTACAACACTTGTGAAAAGAGTGCTATAATAGGTAATTTAATTACTTGAAAGCGCATGTCGTTTACAGCGCTTGTAAAAAAAGCGCTATAAAACAATACGTGGGGCGCTTCAATTTACAGCGCTTAAAAAAGCATTGTAAAAGCCTTATAAACATTATGCGCAAACGCTATATGACCCTACAAGAGCGCTTGTCAAAAAAACGTTGTGATAGACTATGTTATTTTTAAAATATATTTACAACAGCGCTTGTATTTTGCAAGCACTGTAAAAGGAGCGCTATTAAATGACATTTTTCGCGTAGTGAAAAAATATTACACATGAACCACCATAGTAGTAATATAAATTTCTTAATTAGCAAGTTATATCTATTCATATTCATCCGTGTATTGTAAGAATCATATTCATCCGTGTATTGTAAGAATCATATAAAGTTAAATTAATGATATAAAAGATATGTTTGAAATTCAATCAATAATATTAAAGATATTTATTCAATAACAATTCAAGATAAAGAGATAAATCTTATAAAAAAAAGAGATAAACTTATTTAATCTCTATAATTAATAGGGATACAAGTTTAATCTCTATAAAAAAACAATGATACGACTTTTCAATTTCTATTTTTACCCTTTAAACATTAATTATTTTTCTTTGAAAAAAGTCATGCAATCACTAATTTCTTATTTAAAAAATACAACATCCAAATTCAAAACTGCTTCATTTAAAAAAATAATAATATATTTTACCCTTTCATTAACCTCTGCATAGCAATTATTTATTTATATCATAATCAAAATTATAAAAATATAAAAAAAATCATATACGTAGAAGTATTTGATAATTATAACTAAGAATTATTTTATAATATCTTTTGTTGATGATAAATGATAGTATTAGAAGTTACTCATCATACTAGTTTTTTCTTTTTGTGAAAAAAAATTCACCACACTAGTTTGAACAATATTATTATCTGCTTAACATTTATGATATAATGAAAATTAAACTTAATAAAGATTATTCATTTACACTCCCAAATTGACAATAATACCTTTTATTTCTTTTCAATTTTTTAACCATTAGACTTTGTATGATTATTGTTTTGTTTAATTTTATCAAAGTGTCAATTGTTTCACGTATCATATTCATTCCACTTTCTATTGTTTTATTCAAAGCTTGTATTTTATTTCATGTGAATTCAATTAAATTCAGCATTACTTCCAAGTTAGTCATTTTCTATCATAAGTTAATTTGTTTTTTCATTCCTCTATATTGCATTATAGGGATGTGTTGGGTATTCAATTATGAGTGGTTAGTCCCACATTGACCAGGAATGGAGGTTGTATTGGATATATAAGGAGAATGACCCATACACCTAATGCCTTAAGGTTTTGGGTAGTGATGTGGTGTCTAAGTCTCTTATAAATCATTGTTTAGCCCATTTCTAATTGTCGTGCTCCCCCGAACTCCCCAACAAGTGATATCAGAGCCGGGTTCGGCTTGACGGGGGAGCAAAAATTAAGGACTTGGATCAAGTCTAGTGGTGGACCAAAAAGGACTCGGATCAAGTGGATCAAGTCTAGTGGTCAAGTGGTCAATACTTTGATCAAGTGGATCAAGTCTAGTGGTGGGGACTCATAATTGAGAGGGAGATTGTTGGGTATTCAATCATGAGTGGTTAGTCCCACATTGACCAGGAATGGAGGTTGTATTGGATATATAAGGAGAATGACCCATACACCTAATGCCTTAAGGTTTTGGGTAGTGATGTGGTGTCTAAGTCTCTTATAAATCATTGTTTAGCCCATTTCTAATTGTCGTGCTCCCCCGAACTCCCCAATAGGATGATACTCAAAATTTTAAATCATTGTTGGGCTCAAATTTTTTCACTTGAGTTCATACAAGTGAAATTAGCATAATTTTTTTTCTAATTCAAAAGAACTAATTTGTCAAATAAATTTTATTGGATTTAATTAAAGTGGTGATTTAAAATTTAATTATTCACAATACTATATTTTTAATTATTAACACTAAACTTTTACAAAGGCACGGGGAAACAATTGCGCAGATTCTAGACAATCTACAATTTAGTCTTAGACTTCATCAAATTGATAAGATTAAATGATCATTTATACTTTTTTTTGTTTTGATAACTTTCATCAGTATACATTATGTGTTTGCCTTTATAAACTTTATTGGCTTACAAATTTTCTAATTGTGATTTTTTTCATTCTCTCTGTGACAACTTTCTTAATTAATAGTGTTGCTATTATCTAATTAATCAAAATTATGTCAATTTGATATCAATATTAATTCTTAACAAAAAATCCAAAATATTTACATAATATCATATGAACCCTAAATATCATATGAATCCAAAATGTTTACATAATAAATGATGTAACACAGTTGAGTCAAAAAAAATTATGCAATAAAGTTTTTTTTGTCTATAAATAAAATGATATAATTATCACAAAAAATTCATTGAATCGTATAATTGGATGCAAAAATTTTCATTCTTATAAAAAGAAAAAGATTTATGGATATTCATGGGATGATGTTGGAACTTCAAATGGACCACACACATCAGCATATAAAACTTGCAATAAATCAGTGGCTCTAGTTGGAGTATAATTGCTAAAGGAATTCCTAGTTTGCTTGCGCAGTAAGCAATTCTTACATATAGTCTTAGGAATCTTAATATGAGGCAATCCTAGAACCATTCCTCTTGACTGTAACAATTTCAAGTATTTAAAATTGAGATGACCATACCTCATATGCCATAGCCATGTTCCATCAGTAATCTTTTCTGCATTGAAACACGTTGCATTAAGTGCTCCAAACTTGACTTGGAAGGTTCTGTTTCTGGTTAGAGGTGCACTTAGGATCTTCTTTTCTGTGTCATCATAAACATCCAAAATTCCATGTTGCAAGTTCATGTTGAAACCTTTCTCCAATAACTGCCCAATGCTGATCAAATTACTCTTCATGGCTGGAACATACAAAACTTCAGTTATCAGGGCCTTCTTGCCATCTCCCCTTCTGATTAAGACATCACCAGTGCCCTTAGCATCAATAGTTCTATTGTCTACAAACCTAACCTTGGTTTTCTTTGACTCATCAAAATTTACTAGCCATTCTTTATAACAGTCATGTGGTTTGAACATCCAGAGTCAAGATTCCATACTTCATCACTTGTAACATCATTTTTGGTTATCATCATGAGTAATCTGCATGGATCTTCAATATCTGTTGTTTCTTCCTTGACCAGATTAGCATCAACATCAAATTTTTTCCTATGATCATCACTGTTCTTGGAGGCATGAGATTCTGAACTATAATGTCCAAAATTGTTGCAGCTGTAACACCTTACTTTCCTTTTATCAACAGTTTTCTTGCCTTTGAATTTCTTGAACCCTCCTCTTCTGTTAGAAGATTCAGGTTGATATGACCCAGCCTTGATATTCTCATGATTACTGTAATTTCTTTCAAAACTCCCTCTGAAGTTTCTTCCCCTTCCTCGATATTTCTGACCAAATTTTCCCCTAAAGCCACCTCTGCTGAAAGTTTGTGCCTGTAAAACTTGATCAGCAGCAGATCTCTCACCATTTCGTTCATTTAGTCTCTGCTCATGTGCTTCCAATGAACCTTGAAGTTCCTCAATCTTCAAGGTATCAATCTTTCCTGATTCCTCAATAGCCAACACAATGTGATCGAATCTTCGTGTGAGAGTTCTTAGAATCTTCTCAACTATAGTAAGGTCAGAGATCACCTCACCACATGATTTCATTGAGTTGGTGAGGATGAGAATTCTATTGAAGAATTCATACACCTTTTCATTCTCATCGATTTGCATGAGTTCATATTGTCTCCTCATTGTTTGAAGCCTAACTTTCTTCAATTGTTCAGCACCAGCATTGCACTTTTCCCGGATTTCCCATGCCTCCTTCGAAGTTGCTGCCCTTGAAATTTTTTCAAAATGAGGTGGATCCACAGATTTGTGAAGAATCACCATGGCCTTGCAATCTTTCTTCTTGTTCTCCTTGTGTGTCAGCTTCTGTGCATCAGCTGCATTTTCCACTAGAGGTAGGTATCCTTCTTCAACAATGTTCATAACATCTTGATACCTAAGAATCTCTTTCATTTGAACACACCATCGGTTCCAATTCTTGCCATCAAGAACTGGAAAGTTGGAGACAACATTCCCAGGGTTGAGACTCATTCTTCATAGCTTCTTGCAAGTTGGTGTGTGATCTTCTTCTGTTGCAGCAGAAAAACAAGGATCGTACTAAGCTCTATGATACCACTTGTTATGTTTTCGGTGGAAAACTGAGGTCAAAGAAACTTATGAAAGATGGAGAATGATGAGAATGAGAGCTTTTATTATTCATCCCTACTTCAAATTAAAAATACAACACAACTTTTTTAGCCTCCTAACTACTAACAGAACCTAACAAACTTACCAAATCCATTAAGTTCTAAAACTGACTTCTAACTAACTCTATTTTTGGTATTAACTCTGAACAACCAAAATCAACAAAAGTGAAAAATAAAAGAAGTTACAAATAAGTAATACGCAAAAAAATTACAAAATAAATGTAGAAAAGAAAAATTGGCGCGATAATGTCAAACACGACCACGACCAACATTTTAGGTTGGCTTCTTTATTTTCTTTGTCAAATTACGATTTGTTTGTGCCTTAAAATTTTGTAAGATTGCACTTTTGTTGGAATAAATATGATTAGTGATTATTATGTGCTTGTAATTTGTGTGATGTGTGAGACATAAATTATAAAGTTTGAGTGCTTTGTAAGGACTCTAAATGTTAGAAGCTTGTGCTTTCATCTTATGATAAGCTTGTTAATTATAGTACTTTTAAAGTTTCAAATGTAAATTTTTTTTTTCACTATTCTAATTTTGGCTTTTTGTCAATATTAAAACTGAATCTTGTAATGAAATTTTGAAACAAAATATTTTTCCTGTTCTTTGTTCCTTTTCCACTATCAATGTTCTTTTATCACTGTTAAAAGTTAAAGATTATAAACAATTAAAATTTTCAATTTCACAATTTAAAAGTAATCTAAATTATTATTATTATTTGTTGTCATGTATTAATAATATACATATATAAATTGATACATAAAAAGAAGAATGTTGAATTAAAAAATCAAAAGGTAGAAGTATATCAACACCGGATATAAATAGAGAGTAGTTAAATTATTTATGGCGGTGATAGTTATTAATAGCAACTATCATACAACAAAAATGACACTCTTAAACCATTTCATAATACATTTATTTTAGAATTTAGATAAATAAAGAGTTAAATATTTTTAATGGTATGTTTTTTTTTTTATTGAAAATCTAATTCTATTAAAATTAAAATTTTATGAAATACAATCTTAAAGTAGGAATTGATTTATTTACTATTTAATTTGTTGAATTGTTGTTATTTATTTATTTATTTATTTATTTTTTATAATTATTGAATATGTATTCTTTACAAGATTATTTTATTATGTGTCCTTACATGAATGTTGTTCTTATATATTCAAATGAAATATTATATTCTAAATATGATTTTATGAAGATGATAGTTAAAAAATGAATTATTTTTATTGTATATATTTGAGATGAGCTTATGCTTCAAATCGATGGGTCTTGTATCCAAAATTACTTACTCGGATGAGCTATTTGCTCCATATAAATGAGTTTTATACTCCACATAGATGAATTTAAACTCCACACATATGAGTTTTGTACTCCAAATTAGATGAGTCGGTGCTCCACATGATGAGATAATATTCACTCCGCGAAAGTAGTACATCTCTGTTTAACGTCATTGAATTGATTGATTGATTTTCCGCGAAATAAATGAATGTATTTGATTATTATAGATGTGAATGATTTGTAATTTAAATGAATGAATTTATATTAATTATTGGAAGTAATTAGTTGTTATAGAAAACTTATTTATATTATTTATATTTCTAAATAATATTTTTGGAAGAACGTGAGTTTTATAATAGATTTTTCTAATTATCGTGTCGATTGAGAACAACACTTGTTTTAAAAATTGTATGTATTATTCACTGATATTTAGTATCTCATTAAAGTGTTGTTTTCAAAGACTGAGACCGTTAAGGATTTCGAGAGGTAAGAAGTCATGCCTCATTTGAGAAGAATAATTTCCTAAAGTTAGTAAATCAAGAATAAGTAGACATTGTGTTTACGGCATATTTTATTTTGGAATTAGTTATTAAATGACTAATTTTAAATATTTTTGTACGTTAAATAATTTTCATAATTTTATTTTAATGATTTTACAATATTACTTATTTGGAACAATTTATTATTTATTATAATACCTTATTCACTTATATGATTTTTTTTTTGTTACATCAATTATTAAACCTAAGTGTAATTAAGCGTTACAACTAACTCACTTGCATCCTTTGTTGGATTTAATAATTCTTTGTCTTGAGTCATGAAATATGACATGCATATTGTTATCCGACCATTTTATTGTGTGATTTTTATAATAGATTTAAGTTATACCTCATTTCAAGATGTGAGTTCCTCTTCTTTTATCCTCTTAAACTAATTTTGAGAAGGAAATACAATGAGAAGAAATAGAATTAGAAAAAAATATATTTAGAGATGAAAATGAGAAAGAAAGAGAATAAGTATTGTTGAATGAATTGATGATTGGAAACTAAATATTTTATTGGATATAAATGTTTGAATTTTTTTTTTTTAAGTTAACACATGTATTATATTAAATGAGAATATGTAACACTCTCTGTACTTAAAAATAACTATAGTGACAAATAAGAAAATTTCACTAAAGATTAAGTGTTACGATAGGTTTTTTTTTTAGTTAACTTTGTATTTAACACGAAGATTATTGATTTCACGATATCTTATTACTAGTGAAGGTCGAATTTAATAATAATATCTTCATATTTTGATTTTTCCTACTTATAATCATCTTAATTAATGTTGAAATTCATTGATAAATTAAAAAACTAATGTTAAATTGGTTATATTCTGAACCTTGCAACATTGAAATATTTGAATATCAAATTAACGTAGATTTTACCTACTTGAAATTTTTACAAGTTGGATGTCCAAAATTTTAATTTCTTTTTATTTAATGGTAGATCTAGATACACTACATAAGGTTATAAGATCATTTAGATTTTTTTTTTATAACTTTCATCGGTATAGATTATGTCTTGGCCATTATAAACTTTAGTGGCTTATAAATTTTCTAATTGTTGATTTTTTCATTCTCTCTGTGACGACTTTCTTAATTAATGGTGTTCTATTATCTAATTAATTAAATTTTGATCAATTTGATATCAATATTAATTCTTAACAAAAAATCCAAAATATTTACATAATATCATATGATATTCAGATAAATTAAATAAAAATGAATAAATACACAATTGAGTCAAAAACAACTATGCAATATTTTGTTTTATCTTCAAATAAAATGATATAATTATCAAAAAAAAAAAATTTAACAACATCAAAAGTTTGCTATAAAGCTTAAGAACTATGCCACATAATTTTACGTGTAAAACACAATAACTAATGACATTTTTATGCTTTAAATAAGTAATGCTTGCATTTGTAAAAAAACAAAAACAAATAAGGCATGCATGTCGTTATAAAATGAAATAAACTATATAAGCTCTTCAATAATTTCTTTTTAACGTGTATTAATTATTTAACTTGTTATTGCATGCTTAAGTTATTATTAAATTAATCAAATTATTTAAAAAGAAAACTTTAACATGCCAAAAATTCTATGCTAAAACATCACGTGAAGTCTATAGATTCAATTTTCAAAATTATTAACAGGTATCAATTCAATTCAAACTGAACATATTGATTTTGTTCAATTCAATCATATTGACATTTTTAAAACATTAAATTTTTAAAGCGATAAAAATTATGTAAGTACACCACAATTTCTTAAGATAACACTACATATATAATGTGAATTAAAATATAATAGTTTCTTTTAGCCATCGGCACTTAATTTTAAATTAAGTGAAACCATACTCAAATCAGTAGAGGTTGAGTTTATTTAGTTTGATTTTAAATTTATTGATTTGATTAAATTTTTGTGTTTATTAGATCAAAACATTATTTAGATCACAAGATGCATGTATTATGTTATTTAACTCTTCTTTTTTTTAGTTTTTTCTTATATATTATTATTGTTTTTTAAAATGGTTGACGACTATCGCCACCTCTTGTCCCAACAACGATCCACTACTGTATATAATGAAACGTTCTTCAAACACACCACAAATAAGATCTACAAAGAATTATAATACTTAAATTTCACATCTCGCTCACAATAAAATAAGTACTCATACATTTGTCTCTCAATAATATGGTTATTAATTCATCAACTATTTATATGGAGACTCAATGATGTAATTGCCTCAACCCTCTAATTGATTAAAGTAGCAATGTTAATCACAACAAAAGAAGCCTGAATTGGCATCCTTTCAAAATTTGGCTTCCTTTGTTTAATAAATTAACTTAAAATCAATTTTGCTTGAAATAGAATGTCCTGAATGTTCTGGATATGGTAGAAGTAAATAAAACAAATTAGTTTATAATAAAGTTCGATTTGTGTGCAAATAGTTAAAGATAAAAGATAGAAAGATCACACATAAAAAGTATATTGGTTTACCTAACTCAGACTTTTCTAATCCTCACAACCTTGAGATTTTCACTATGTGATTCAAAATTAGAATATTCTTGATCATAGCATTTGGGCACATGTTTTTAGGTTTTTAGTTTGGTATTTTAAAAGATCTATATAACTTAGATTAATATTTTTAGCTTGTTTCTTGAAAACTGCTAGAACAAAAATTGATGTGCATGCTGGAACTCTATCCATGGAATTTGGTGATAGCATTGTAAAATTTAACATCTTTGATGCTATGAAACACCTTGTGGAAGAGCATTCTATTTTTCAAATTGAATTGCTTACTGATTTGGTTGATGACACTTACCTAGATATGTTTGCCACTGATTTTCCTTCATTGTCTAGTTCTGATGATACTTATACTTGTGAACTTTGTACAGATACTCAATTGTGCTCTATGTGTGCTGAGATCGAAGCTGCCTTGTGTAACACCCCGGCCATTCGGCGTTACCGGCTGTGTTACCTCACGAGCTTCTCGCACCCCCCTTTCCTCAAATTGGAAATCCTTGCGAGTTTTTGCCTCCCGTGGGATTCGAGCCCGGTACCTAGGGGATAAGTACCGGGCTCGAATCCCACGAGGGGCAAAAACTCGCAAGGATTTCCAATTTGGGGGAAAGGGGGGTGCGAGAAGCTCGTGAGGTAACATTGTCGGTATCGGGAATGGCCGGGGTGTTACACCTTGCAAGTTGATCATTGTACTAATATTGACATTTCTACTAACATAATTGATTTTGCAGACTTAGCTTCGGCCACTGGTGTTGTACCTTCCATTGAACAACCACCGAATATAGAGCTTAAACCACTTCCTAAACATTTGAAATATGCTTATTTAGAATGAAATGACAAGTTACCTGTGATTATTTCAGCCAAACTTGAAGATGAAAAGGAATAGAAGCTGTTGCAGATTTTGAGAAAACGCAGGAAGGCAATCGGATGGACCTTGGCTGATATTTCCAGTATTAGCCCATCCATGTGTATGCATAGGATACTACTGGAGGACGGGGTAAAATTAGTCAGGCAGCCCCAAAGAAGACTTAACCCATTAATTTTGGATGTTGTAAAAAAAGAAGTGACCAAACTCTTGCAAGCAGACATTATATACCCCATCTCTAATAGTCAATGGGTGAGTCCGATGTAGGTAGTCCCAAAGAAAACTGGATTCACAGTGGTTAAAAATGAAAATAAGGAACTTATCCCCACACGAGTGCAGAACAGCTGGAGAGTATGCATCGATTACAGGAGACTAAACCAGGCAACTAGAAAAGATCATTTTCCTTTACCATTTGATCAGATGCTTGAGTGTTTGGCTGGTAATTCACATTATTGTTTTCTTGATGGTTTTTCTGGTTATTTTTAGATCCATATTGCAACAGAGGACCAAGAAAAGACTACATTCACTTGTCCTTTTGGCACATTTGCCTACAAGAGGATGCCCTTTGGCCTATGCAATGCTCCTGGCACTTTCCAACGCTGCATGATCAGTATTTTCTCTAACTTGATAGAAAATGGTATTGAAGTTTTCATGGATGATTTTGTTGTGTATGGTTCCTCATTTGATGCATGCTTGAATAATTTAGATAGAGTTTTGCATAGATGTGTTGAAACTAACCTTGTGTTGAATTATGAAAAATGCCATTTTATGGTTGAACAGGGCATAGTTTTGGGACATGTGATCTCTAAAAATGGGATTGAAGTGGATTCTGCCAAAATTAATGTGATTTCTAATTTGTCTTATCCATCTTGCATCTGCGAGATTCGTTCTTTTCTAGGCCATGCAGGTTTTTACAGGCGATTTATCAAGGATTTCAGCAAGATATCTCTTCCACTGTCGAATTTAATGCAAAAAGATGTTAGTTTCACCTTTGATGACAAATGCAAGAAGGTGTTTGATTTCTTAAAGGCAGCACTAACCTCTACTCCCATAATTCAGCTACCCAATTGGACCCTCCCTTTTGAAATTATGTGTGATGCATCTAACTATGTCGTGGGAGCAGTCCTCGCACAAAGGGTTGGTTCGAAGGTAGTTGTTTTTACTGACCATGAAGCTTTGAATTTCTTGTTGAAGAAACCAGAAGCAAAACCAAGACTGATTCGGTGGATTTTGTTACTCCAAGAATTTGATTTAGAGATTAAAGATAAGAGTGGAGCTGAAAATTTGGTGGCAGATCATTTGAGCAGAATAGAAATGGATGAGGACCCCATCCCCATTCAAGATGACTTTCCTGATGAGCAACTACTACAGTTGCGTGAGGTAACTCCTTGGTTTGCTGATTTAGTTAATTATCTAGTTGCTGGAGTCTTTCTTGTAGATGCGTCTCGAACACAAATACACAAACTTAAAAGTGATTCCAAATACTATGTGTGGGATGATCCATATATGTGGAAATTATGTAGTGACCAGGTGATTAGGAGATTTGTTTCCCACCATGAGGCTCAATCCATTCATCATTTTTGTCATGCCTCTCCAATTGGAGGACATTTTGGTACTCAACGGACAGCACGAAAAGTCTTAGGCTCGGGTTTCTTTTGGACCACTTTGTTTAAAGATGCTTTTTAGACTTACAAACTTGTGAACAATGCCAAATAGCAGGAACAGCAATCACTCGTAAGAGTGAGATGCCTCGACAACCTATGCTTTTATGTGAAGTATTTGATGTGTGGGGCATTGACTTTATGGGCCTTTTCCCTGTATCTTTTGGTTATGTCTATATTTTACTAGCTGTTGATTATGTTTCGAAGTGGGTAGAAGCAATACCCACTAGGACTAATGATTCTAAAGTTGTTGCAGGTTTTATCAGATCAAATATTTTTTGCAGGTTTGGAATACCTTGAGCCATCATAAGTGATCAAGGCACTCATTTTTGCAAACGCACCATGGATGCTTTGCTTCAGAAGTATGGGGTTGTGCATAGAGTTTCTACACCTTATCATCCCAAGACTAATAGGCAAGTTGAAGTCTCAAATAGGGAAATCAAACAGATCTTATAAAAGATGGTGCAGCCAAACAGGAAAGATTGGAGCCACCAGCTTGAAGAAGCTCTTTGGGCTCATAGAACAGCCTACAAAACACCAATAGGAATGTCCCCTTATCGACTTGGGTTTGGTAAGGCATGCCACCTCCTAGTAGAAATAGAGCACCGTGCTTATTGGGCGGTCAAGAGTTGTAACCTTGAGATGGAGAAAACAGGTTTGGAGAGAAAGCTTCAATTACAACAACTTGAAGAGGTTAGACTCGAAGCTTACGAGAACTCTCGCATCTATAAGGAGAAAAATAAGTACTTTCATGATAAGATGATTTCTAGGAAGAAATTTTCCATTGGACAAAAAGTTTTATTATTCAACTCCCGTTTGAAAATTATGGCTGGGAAACTTCGATCGAATTGGATTGGCCCTTTTGTTGTTACTAACATTTTTCCTCATGGTGCAGTGGAAATAAAAAGTGAAAACACCAAAAAAAGATTCAAAGTAAATGGACAACGCCTCAAGCTATTCCATGAGAACCTTGTGCTTGAAGATTCTACCATAGAATAACTCCCCTTGGAACAGCCCACCTACACTAAAGTTTAAACAGGGAGCTCCCGTTTCTTACTCTTATTTTATACTTGTTACTTTCATTGAGGACAATATGTAATTTAAGTGTGGGGGTATTATTTAGGATTCTATTTGTTATGATTTTAATTATTATAATTCCAAAAATAATAATAATAATAATAATAAATAAATAAATAAATAAAATAATGGACATTGCATTGCATGCTTTTCATCAGATTTTATGGTTGTAAATGTTGAGAGTTTGTTTGGATTGGCATGATTAGATAGTATTTTTGCATTCTTGGTAAAATAAATTGGACAAAAATGCTAAATTATGTATCATTTGTTACAAGTCGTTAACCTTTGTGAGATTTTTTATCCTTATTATGAATGGAATATATTTTTCCATCCTTTTTTTTCTTGCGTGTTATCTCACTCATGATTGCTAGTTACACTAGAATTTAACTTGACTCTTGTTCGCATGCATATATTGAAATGATCTAGGCATTTGTTTCTAATTAAGCTATCAGCCAAATAAGCCTACCCTACAATTATCCATTTGTTTAAGCCCCTTTGAGCCTAATTACCCCCTTTTTTTTTGTTATATAGCTCATTACAAGCCTAAAAGTGAAAAACAATGAATTGCCTCAATCTTGGGGGATAAAGAAGTCTTTCCTTACATAAATTTAGGGGTGCTCAACTTGTTTGAGAGTGGTGAAAAAAAAATGAAAAAAAACGAAGGAAAAAAATATTATAGATATATATATATATATGAGGAAAAATGGTTGTGTTATGAACAAAGAGAGTATGAAAATAAAAGTTAATGATGTTTTGTTGAGTTACTTAATGTTATTTTTCTCTCTTCATCAGTACTCCTTTATCCTCTTTGATTTTCAGCCCTAGTCTCCTTAGGATTATCTCACCCTTACCTTGGCCACATTACAACCTAAATAAAGACCTTTTGATCATTATCTGCATGTGTTCCAAATATAGATTATAGAGGCTTGTCAAGCCTACGGTAGTGCTAGCTTTCATGATGTGTTTTGAGTGTAAACAGTAGCCTAAATACTTTGAGTGTAAACACTTTGAGAGAATTTTATATCCTAGGAGGACTCTATCACTTATGATCCATATTTTAGTTAACTTGTCCTCTTGTTTTCCTTGGTTGTGATAACAAAACTATTCATAATTGCCTTAAGCTAGAAATATTTTTCTCTCTCACCACTTGCATTCATAAAAATATTTGGAATCACATGCATTGTTTTGCTCGGAGTGCAAAAGTTTAAGTGTGGGGGAATTTGATCATAGCATTTGGGCACATGTTTTTAGATTTTTAGTTTGGTATTTTAAAAGCTCTCTATAGCTTAGATTAATATTTTTAACTTGTTTCTAAATTTTAGGTCGAATTTGAATTATAATTTTATTATTTATATTTTAATATTATTATTTACATTTTGACTCTTTCTCGCTGTGTAGGTCATAACTTGAGCTCTGGATATCGGATTGACACATATGAGCAGGCGTTGGAAAGATAAAAATTTGAGCTACAATATTTGTGTTGGAAGGATAGACCAATTCCGAACTTTAGTCGGCCGAAATTGAAAATTTCGTAATATGAATTTTTGTAATAATTTTAATTAGTGGGCCACTTGTTTTTAAACCCTAAACCCTAAAGTCCAATATCAAGTACTATATATTGGCAGTTTTGTTTCTTTTCTAAGGACGGAAAAATTAGGATTCAAATTGTTACAAGAAATAAATAATGTTATTTTAATTTCATGGAAGGCTAATTTTATAAGATTACTCCACGAGTTCAGAGTTTCATCAACACCTTGAGATTCAGGTTACACTATCAATTTCTATTCATGATTCTATTCTTGTTTATTTGATTATATTGATATTTTGATTGCTTAAATTAAATTCCAATAGGATTGATTAAATTTATTTGATAGATTTGGTTTCGGTTTCTAATTTAATTGAATTATAATTTTACGACGCTTGATCGTTAATTGTAATATTTTGATGATTGTGATGCTTAATTCACATAGGATTGATTATGCGTGTTTGATCAATTCTATAGTCAAATAAGAATAGAATCATAAATTAGAAATTAAACTCATTGATAGAATCCGTGATAGGTCTGAAACTCGAATAAGTGGATTAATCGTTTTGCTCATCTATTAAATAAAAAATTCTAAAAAAACCCTTTTTAATTTCAATTTGGTTATTATTATTATATCAAAATTCCTTGTGAAACGATTTGAGTTATTACCTCTATTTATATTTTATCAATTGTATTTGACCCGTGTGCGACAGCGGATCAATTCTCCTTCATAATTTTTTCTCTTGATCAGACCTGAATCAATTACAATCTTCATCTTTCAATCTGGACATGATTTTTACAATCATCTTTTAGACTTGAAAGTATTTTTACAAACACACTCAATCAAACATAAAAGATAGACTTGAGTTATAAATGATGTATATGATAAAAGTGTTTGAGATCTTGAAACTTCTCAACATTTGTTTGAGATAAATAAAGATAAACTCAGTAAACATGTGTTTATATTTTTGGCCAGAACATTTTAAACAAACGAAGAACGTTATTGCTTTTAAGTCTAATGCAAAATGTGAATGAGTGAGTGAATGGACTGTCAAATGTCAATTGGTACTGTTTTAAATCAGAATTATGCATAGCTTTCTGTAGAATAATGTAAGTATAATGTACTTGCGTCCTTGCTCATTACTCACCAATTTGGAGATCAATCTTGAGGTTTGTTTCCTTCTTACGGCATTAAACTCGAATTTTGGGCTTCACCTTTGATTTGAACAGTCTTGATACTTTGTAATTATGGTTTGGACTGTGGAAAATAATATGTTTTAACTGTCTATAAAAGAGAATAACCAAAATATTCTTTTGTAGAACCATAACGTTATTGGTTTTGTGTTGTATGGAAAATATGGATGAGGATTTAGTAGTTGTCTAGTGTCAGTCCTTTGTCTCATAAATATGATGTACTTTTTGTAAAATATGCAGCAGTAGTGTCTTTGTTGTACTTGTTCATAGCCCATCACTCTAGAGATTGATCTTGATGTTGTTTGTTTCTAATGGGCCTTTAGCTAGACTTTTTTGGGATTGACTAGGATTGACATGTGTTTATCTTAAGGTCTGGACTATGAAAAATGACTTATTTTACTTCTTTCCATAAATGAAATAACTAGAATGATCTTGATAATAAACTAGAATGACCTTTGTTTTTCCATACTTCTTTTTTTAATAAACTAGAAAGATCTTCATTTATCAAACTTCAGTTTTTTTAATAAACTATATTCATCTTTGATTTTCATATTGTTATTTTTTAATAAACTAGAATGATCTTCTTTTTTCCAGAATGATCTTGTCATCAATTTCCAAGTTAGTTAAGACATGATTTACTTTGATTTATAATATGGTGTGATCATTGATTGTTGTATGAATGTATTTGATCATCTTCTTCATGAAGAGCCATCTTAAAGATGTAATAATCATTCTCTTGAATGATTGATATATGATATATTATTTTTGATATTATATCATTATTGAGTAAATACTTATGAACTTTGATGATGCAAATGCTTTCTTTCTTGTTCACTTATGTAATTAATGTTCCTTAAGTAAAACTCAAATGCAATCATTAGTAGATCATCGTTCATAAAAGTTAATCATTTATTCCATAAGATTTGTTGTCATTAAAACACATATCAAAAAGGTTTTTACCTCAACAATGATCACCAAAAATTGCATATATTTCACCTCTTCTCAAGATATTAATTGTTCCATCTCACTTAAATTTCCACTCATGTTCATTTATCTGAAATTTATAATGGATTTTCCAGGACAACGTTACTCCAGCAAACATTCAAAACAAATTAGAATTCTATCTCATACTAAAAAGTGAACTTTCTAAAAAAATTATCAATGAAGTACATTTCGAATATAATATATCGTCGAAAATTATATTTTTTTTAAATATATAATTATATTTACACATTTTAATTACCAAGAAAACATAAATTTTAAATCCCACTTGAAATCTAAAAATATGTATATAGATTATAACTTTAGGTTGGGGGTATATCTATGGGCCAACTTGCGAGTTGGAGTACATACAAAGATGTTAGAATCTTAGAATGAAGTCGCATCTATGTAATTTCAATAGTTAGAAGAACCTGCACATAGAAATAGGAACATAGAAATAATATACAATAATACTACTATATAACAAATGATTCATTTCATTCACCATCTCTTGACTTAATTTCATTTAAAGAAATCATTTTCTTCTCTTTTATTCACTAATCAATCAATTATTACTATTACGTCTCTCTCTTTCTCTAATTTGATTTTGTTTATGCTCTCTTTGTGTGTTTCGATATAAAGATACCTACACTTAATTGAGCAAAATATTAAAATACCTATACAATTTTGTGTCATTAGCGACGAAACATTGTTCCGTTATTGTTATCGATTGTTATCATTGGCTAAATCAGTAACCTCGTCAATACTCATTGTGTTTTATTCACTATTTTATCATCATTGGGTGCTATTATAACATTTTATTACTTGAATTAGTTGTACCCATTTTAAAATTTTCTCATGTGATACTTGTTGGGTATTTGGCTCCCTTCCTAGGTGGAGAAAAGTCTAAATATTGTAGCTCATGTGTTTCACTTATTAAAGCGGAGAGGGATCTTATTAGGATTGAAAAAGAGAGAGACTATTTTGAAAGAAAATGTAGCCACCAAAAGAGAAAAGAGAAGAGTAAACACGATTCTAGATTTTTCTAAATCAGTCTTAGAAAAACATCAATTGCGCACTCGTTAACCATTGGAGCAAGTTGATATTTGGACTATAGGTTTGTAACATTTAGTTGTTCAATGGTCGTAATGGAAAAAGGAAGTTTGGAGAGGGAGGAATTGGGCTCGCACAGTTGCAGGTTTTTTTGGTGTTTTTCTTCTTCATGCTTTTTATTTGTAGGGTTTAGTGCATTGCTATTTTCGTTGGTTGGAAGCACAATATGTGCATCATTTTAAGAGTCTCTTGTATCGTTATTTGATTATACTTGAACTATTTCTTTGTCTAGATGACCCGTGGTTTTTACCCTTGCATTGAGGAGTTTTCCATGTTAAAATATCGGTGTTTTTTAAGCTATTTTATTTTGATTAATTTGCTACCATATATATTTGATGTTGTTCCTCACGAGGTCTTGAAAGTTGGGGGAATTTTATATCCGTTGTTTATTACTTGTTCTTGTGTTTTTGTGTTTATTCCATATTAGAGCTTTGGTTAAAAGACAATTTAACTTGCTTGAGGGATGGAGGAAAATATGAATATAAAGATGGTATGCTTGAATGGTACTAATTACTATTTGTGGAAGGGCAAGATGAACTATTTGTTATTTGTGAAGAAAATGAATCTTCCTATTTTTAGTTCTAAAAATTCGGATGATAAATCTACGGAAGAATGTGATTTTGAACATCTACAAGTACGTGGTTTTGTTAGGCAATTTATTGATCTGTTCTGTTTTGAAATCAGGCTTGGACCTTGGTTTCCATTTTTCAATATTAGATATGTGTACTATATATTGGTATAATGTTATCAGTAGCTTATTATTTTTCTAACTGCATTTATATAGGTCATATAATATGGATTGGAAACCGATGTATGCCAATCGATTGTCAAAAGAGTATGAAAATGGAGGAGTTTGTTGAGTTTGCAGAATGCAAAAGATCCAAATAGAGTCGTTTGTCCTTGTTTAAAATGTTGTTTTGGAAAACGCGTTAGAGAAGATGAATTGGAAGGACATTTAGTATGGAATGGAATTGATCAAAGCTATATATGTTGGATAAGACATGGTGAGAAAAAAAAAAGGAAACATTAATTTTGAGAATGGTATGAAATATGCTTCAACTAATTTCGACACAGATACATATGAGCTAGACCGAGTTGAGGAGATTGCAAAAGCAGTTGAAGAAGATCTTTGGGGTTGTCCTAAAATGTTTGAGAGTTTGTTGAGTGATGCAGAGAAACCATTATATAATGGTTGTACTAAATTTATAAGACTGCCGGCGATATTAAAGTTGTACAACTTAAAAGCGAGTAATGGATGGTTTGATAAAAGCTTCATATAATTATTAACACTCTAAAAAGATATGTTGTCAGATGATAATGAACTTCCCAGTCGAACCTACGAGTGTAAACGAATTTTGTGTTCTAATTGCATGAGTTATGAAAGGATTCATGTGTGTCCCAACGATTGCATTTTATTTCAAAACGAATATGAATTACTAATGGCGTGTCTGAAATGCAATGTCTCTCGATATAAGAAGAAAAAATCTACTCGAGCAAAAGTCGTGTGATATTTTCCTATAATACCAAGATTTAGGCGCATGCACCATATTGAAGAAGACTCAAAACACTTGACATGACATACAGATGAAAGAATTAGAGATGAAAAGTTTCAACACCCTACAGATTCTCCACAATGGGCAAAGATTTGTGATGAGTGATAAGTGGTAGAGCTTGACTAAAATCATGAGGAAAAATTACACAACAACAAATTTAGCCACCCGGTCATGGATTTGTGATGAGTGGTAGAGCTTGACTAAAATCTAAAAGGGTGACAAAATTTTAAATTTTAATTAATAAATTAAATATAATTTTTATTATATATGAATTTCTAGTTACAAGTAAACTCAACAATAGAGGTAGAGAAATTAGACTGAGAAGTTGTACAAATTAAAAGCGATTGAGCTATAGATGGAACATATAAGTTTGATTTGTTTTATGAAGGAAAAAGTTGAAGCAAAAATATAGTTTGTTTGATTGATCTTTTAAAACTCACAAAATTCAAATCAAAGTGAACATATTGATTTTGTTCAATTCAATCAGATTGACATTTTTAAAACACTAAATTTTTAAAGCGATAAAAAAATATGTAAGTACAACACAATTTCTTAAGATAACACTACATATATAATGTGAATTAAAATATAATAGTTTCTTTTAGCCGTCGGCACTTGATTTTAAATTAAGTGAAACCATACTCAGATCAATAGAGGTTGAGTTTTTTTAGTTTGATTTTAAATTAATTGATTTGATTAATTTTTTGTGTTTATTAAATCAAAAAATTATTTAGATCACAAGATGTATGTATTATGTTATTTAACTCTTTTTTTTTGTATTTTTTTCTTATATATTATTATTGTTTTTAAAAATGGTTGACGACTTTTGCCACCCCTTGTCCCAACAAAGATCCACTACTGTATGTGATAGAAACGTTCTTCATGTCCAGGTTGAAAGATGAAGATGGTAATTGATCACACATAAAAAGTATATTGGTTTACCCAACTCAAGCTTGTCTAATCCTCACAACATTGAAATTTTCACTATGTGCTTCAGAATAAGAATGTTCTCCTTCATACTTTTTTCTCTTGATCAGACCTTGATCAATTACAATCTTCATCTTTCAACCTGGACATGATATTTACAATCACCTTTTAGCCTAGAAAGTATTTTTATAAACACACTCAATCAAACATAAAAGATAGAGTTGAGTTATAAATTATGTATATGATAAAAGTGTTTGAGATCTTGAAACTTCTCAACATTTGTTTGAGATAAATAAAGACAAATTCAGTAAACATGTTTTTATATTATTGTCCAAAACATTTTAAACAAACTAAGCACGTTATTGCTTTTAAGTCTAATGCAAAACGTGAATGAGTGAGCAAATGGACCGTCAAATGCCAGTTTGTATTGTTTTAAATCAGAATTATGCAGAGCTTTCTGTAGAATAATCTAAGCATAATGTACTTACGTCCTTGCTCATTACTCATCAATTTGGAGATCAATCTTGAGGTTAGTATCCTTCTTAGGGCATTAAACACGAGTTATGGGCTTCACCATTGATTTGAGCAGTCTTGATACTTTGTAAATTATGGTTTGGACTGTGAAAAATAATATGTTTTAATTGTCTTTAAAAGAGAATAACCAAAATATTCTTTTGTAAAACCAGAACGTTATTCGTTTTGTGTTGTATGAAAAATATGGATGAGTAATTTAGTAGTTGTCTAGTGTCAGTCCTTTGTCTCAGAAATATGAAGTAGTTTTTGTAAAATTGTGCATCAATAGTGTCTTTGTTGTACTTCCTCATAGCTCATCAATCTAGAGATTGATCTTAATGTTTTTTGCTTCTAATGGGCCTTTAGCTAGAATTTTTTGAGCTTGAGTAGTATTGACATGTGTTTATCTTTAGGTCTGAACTATGAAAAATGACTTATTTTACTTCTTTCCATTAAATAAATTATCTTGATAATAAACTAGAATGACCTTTGCTTTTCCATATTTCTTTTTTCAATAAACTAGAATGATCTTCATTTATCAGACTTCTTTTTTTAAGTAAACTATAATTATCTTCGATTTTCATATTTTTATTTTCGAATAAACTAGAACGAACTTCGTTTTTCAAGAATGATCTTGTCATCAATTTCCAAATTAGTTAAGACATGATTTACTTTGATTTATAACATGGTGTGATCATTGGTTGTTGTATGAATGGAGTTGATCACCATCTTCATGAATATGCTATCTTAAAGATGTAATAATCATTCTCTTGGATGATTGATATATGATATATTATTTTTGACATCCTTTCATTATTGAGTAAATACTTATGAACTTTGATGATGCAAATGTCTCCTTTCTTGTTCACTTATGCAATTCATGTTCCTTAAATAAAACTCAAATGCAATCATTAGTAGATCATCGTTCATAAAACTTAATCATTTAGTCCATAAGATTTGTTATCATTAAAACATATATCAAAAAGGTTTTTACCTTAAAAATGATCACCAAAAATTGCATATATTTCACCTCTTCTCAAGATATTAATTGTTCCATCTCTCTTAAATTTCCACTCATGTCAATTTATCTAAAATTTGTAATAGATTTTCCAGCACAACGTTACTCTAGCAAACATTCAAAACAAATTAGAATTATATATCATACTAAAAAGTAAACTTTCTCAAAAATAAATTATCAATGTAGTAAATTTTCGAATATAACATATCGCACATAAATATACTTCTAAAATTATATTTTTTTGAAGTATATAATTATATTTACACATTTTATTTACTGAGAAAACATAAATTTTAAATCCAACTTGAAATCTAGAAATATGTATATAGACTATAACTTGAGGTTGGGGTATATCTACTGACCAACTTGCGAGTTGGTGTATATACAAAGATGTTAGAATCTTATAATGAAGTCGCATTTTAGAATCTTAGAATGAAGTTACATACAAAGATGTTATGTTCACCCTCTTGAAACTCCAGCGGTTTCCTTCGTTGGTCGGCATCACTATTTTATCTGCTTTGTGTTGTCTTCATCATTTCATGGATCAAACGAACTTTATATGTGATCTATTGTACCAATTCTGACCCCACAATTAGGTTCTCATCATCCTGTTACCAGCACAAGGGAGTTTGGCACTTACGCCCATACAGAGCCCCATATGGTGCCATCCCATTGCTTGTAGTTGTTATATGTGAACTCAAGGAGAGACAACATATTATCGCAACTACCTCACTCATCCAACACACACTCTCAGCAAATCCTCCAAGGTCTGAATAGTCCTTTCTGTTTGTCTATTGGTTTGAGGGTGATAGGTCGATCTCAATCTCAACTTAGCACCTAGTGCCTCATGTAATGCTCCCCACAAACAAGAAATGAAATTCGAATCTCTATCTGACACAATGTTTGAGGGTACCCCATGTAGTCTAACAATCTCAACCATGTAGATCTCTATTAGGTTAGTCACATCATAAGTACTCCTCACAGGTATGAAATTGATATATTAGGTCAACCTGTCCACAATCACCCAAATTGAGTCAAACTTGCGTTAAGTCTTAGGCAATGCTACCACGAAATCTAGAAATATACTATCCCTTTTTCATACAAGTATATCTAATGATTTTAGTAGTCCCCCTGGTTTCTGATGCTCTACCTTGGCTTTCTGAAAATTCAAACATGAAGCCACATATTCTGCTACCTATTTCTTCATACCCGACCACCAAAACCTTTGCTTAAGGTCTTTATACATTTTAGTGCTACCAGGGTGGATACTCAACTTGCTTTTATGGGCATCATCCAAGATAGTCATCCTCAATTATGTATTGTTGGGTATAAAAACACGTCCATTACATCTCAAAATATCATTTGAGCCCACATCAAATTCAAGAGCCTTGCCGACCTCGATCAACTTCCTTTTCTCTTAAGTCAACGCATCTGCAACTTGGAGAACTATAATATCATTCATCAATTCACCATCTATAATGATCATTCCACATTTTTCTTTCCTCAATGGGGAATCCAAATTAAGATTCAAGTCACATAACTTCTCTAACAACTCCAACCCCTTCATTGTTACAAACGAGAGATGAACTCGCTTTTTGCTCAGGGCATCAGCCACCACGTTGGCCTTCCCTGGATGGTAATGCAACGTGATCTCCTAATATTTAATGAACTCCATCCATCTCATCTATTTAATGTTGAGTTCTTTTTTATCAAACATGTATTTCAAACTCTTATTGTAACATCCAAACATTTTATTTTGTTTTTATATTTTACCTTATCAGGAATTGAGATAATTATTCTAGAAATGGTTGGTGATAGTTATTATTGTATTGTGTTATTTTAATTTTTGGTAATAATAATTATAATAGTAATAATAATTATAATAGTAATAATAATACCATCAACAGGTAACCGTCGAATACAAATTTCATGGCTTAGGTTGAAATACCACGTTCCCCACTTAATACCACGTTAGCCACTTTCTCCACTTAATATCATGTTCCCCACTTAATACCGCATTACCCACTTTCCCCACTTATTATCACGTTCTCCACTTAATACTACTTTACCCAATAAAAAGGAATAAAACAAAACTAACATCTTCCATTCAAAAACGCTCTGCGAAGGATCCAAGGAAAAAAGGAAGAAATTCAAGAACTAAATGAATTAGTGATTCATCTCTCAAGTGTAGCACATTTGAAGTAAAGACCGCGACGTAAGAATTTTAATAACGACACTCATATTGGTAAGGGCATCACTTCATCCGCTTTTAACTATTAATTGAAATATATGATTTATATATATTTATTCTACAACAACTATATCTGCATGCATATTTTCTCTATGTTTGTTATTTGAAGATGACCCTTATATTTGACAGAACATCACATATAATGTTACTTGAGTGAATAATGTCACGGTCAACCCAATAGGAGAAATGCGAGGAAGTACAATAGCATGTAGTTGGAGACTCTGAGATACTTTTGTGTCAGGGTTAGACTTGTTGGGTGAGTTTTCCACAAGTCCAAATTTCATGACCAACTAGGATTTATGTTTGGGTAGTAAAACATCAAGAATTTTGGCTCTAGGAGTTTCTTTTGTTTAACGTATTAAATTTACTTTTAGTAATTGCAAATACTTTGATTCATTATTTTTAAAAATATAACTAAAAATGTTATTAATTGATGTTAAGGTAAATGGGTGTTTGAGATCATAAATAAATAAAAACGAATTTGTATTTTTACATTTAGAATTTCGTTAGTTAATGTCTCAAAAAAGCGGGATGTTACACTTATGGTCGCTAAATACATCAAAACTACACCCATATAGATAATGTCTCTAAATTTTCAATGTGAAGACAATTGCAACTAACTCCAAGTCATGAGTGGGATAACTCCTTTCATGCACCTTCAATTTCCTTGAGGCATAGGCCACTACTCGTTTCTTCTACATCAACACACAACACAAACCCTGATAGGAAGCATAAAAATAAACGTCGTAAGGCTCTTTTGGTTGGGGCAATAATAACATTAGGGACGTAGTTAGCTTCTCCTTCATCAGTTGGAAACTTTTCTGACACACCTCAGTCCACACATAAATCTGGTTCTTCTTCGTAAGGTGTGTTAATGGAGCAACAATCTTCGCAAACCCCTCAATAAATCTCCTATAGTACCCGACCAAACCCAGAAAACGTCTAATCTCAATGACAACTTGCGGTTGTTTCCATGCCATCACGACTTCTACCTTGGATGGGTCGACAACAATCCCTTCCTAAGAAATTACATGTCCCAAGAACTTCACTTCTTTTAACAAAAATTCACATTTTCCTAGATTGGCATACAGTTGTTGCTTCTTCAGTACTTGTAGAGCTTGATACAAATGTTCCTCATGTTCTTCTCCACTCTTGGAATAAATTAAGATGTCATTAATAAAGATCACCGCGAACTTGTCTAAGAATGGACATAAGATACCATTCATATAATCCATGAAGATAGCTGGTGCATTGCTCACTCCGAATAGCATCACCAAGTACTCATAGTGCCTATAACACATTCTAGAATTCGTTTGGGATATATCCTCTTCTTTCACTCGAATCTAATGGTACCCTGACTTTACATCAATCTTAGAAAACACATTTTCCCCTTTGAGTTGGTGCATTAAATCATCAATGTGGAATAAGGGGTATCTGTTTTTGTTGGTCACCATTTCCTTGTTCAAAGGTAATATTTAGAGACATAACCCCATAACTAAATGATAAAGTTGTGGTTGATATCTACCTGAGGTCTAGCTGGTCCACCAATAACACCTATATTCAGGCGGCCCCATTTTATGATGTCCACCTTTTTGCATTTCTCCACCAGCACTTGATACTGATGTATATCTAGGGGTCCCACACACTCCTTAATCTCATACATGAGTCCGCTTTCAAACCTCTCACACATGTTTTGCTAGGGACTCAAACTTTGTCGCATACTCAGACGCCGTGAGACTTCCTTGATATAGTCTCAAGAATTGGTCTTCTTTCCCAGCCCTAGCACTCTTCAGAAAATATTTGTCCAAACACCTTCTCTTGAAGACTTCCCAAGTCATATCTTCGTGGTTTCCTTCCATTATTTGTCTCGCCCCCTATCACCAGTATCCAGCTTCATCAATCATTTACCAGGCGATATACTCCACTTTCATTTTATCGGGGGAGTGTAGGATGTCAAATATCTTCTCAATCACCTGCAGCCAGATGTCAGCCTTGTCAGGCTCATGCTCCCCTTTAAATTTTGGCGAATCTTGTCGACAAAATTCAGTCAATCCTATCGTAGCTACCGCTGCTTCCTCGCTCTGGTCCATTTGTGCATTAAGTTAAGCCTGGATTGCAGCCTGCTAAGCCTGAGCTGCATCTTGTTGGGCCATTGCATTTATGGATTGAATTACTTCAGTCATGCCACTTTCTCCTTGGGGGATTGATCGGGTTGCGCAACGAGCCATACTTTCTACAAAGTATCTAATTAGGATGACACTATGATCTACAAAGTATTTTATTCACGAATATATAGTAGGTTCATGTTACACAATAAGTCGTGCACTATATGGGTTTCTAGGAAAGAGAGATGGGTCAACGGACCACTTAATAACCAAATCTTTCCTTAGCCAGAATCCAACTAATACAAATTTTTATGGCATTACTTTTCCTTTCTATTATGAGGACAATAGGTTCAAGTCACATTGTAATTCATGTACTAGAGGGGTTCCCAGTATTGAGAGGTGGGTCAACAGGCTACTTAATAACCAAGTCTTTCCTTAACCAAATTCCCGCTTAAAGTGGAGACCAATTAATAACGTACTTAAAGTGGAGATCAATTAATTATTGTATGTTTTCAAATCAAGTCAATCTAAATCAATACACATTAATTCCACATTATAACAAAATAAAACTAATCATTCTATGATTCTAAAATTAAAAAAAATAATCAATTCGTAACAATGAATCAATAATATCTTAAATGTACCAACAATTATTACAAAATGTCAAATTAAAACACAAGTAGTAAATTATTAAAATTCAAATCACGAGTAGTAATTCACAACATCATAATAGTAAATTATAACATTATTAAATCATAAGTATTAGATTCACAACGGACAGACAATTATTAAAAGAATTCAAATCACGAGTAGTAAATTCATAACATCAATAAATCAAGAGTATTAAATTTATAACATATAAAAAAAAATTCAAATCATGATTAGTAAATTCGTAACGTCACAATATTAAATTCATAGCATTTTTGAGAAACTAACAATTAACACAAACAACATATAAAATATATGCGACATACACGATACGTCCCACCCCAAAAGTCCGAGAATTATTGTTTTGATACCGTAATGTAACGCCTTCAATTTTTAATACAAAATGTTACGTAAAAAAATATTTATTTCTTAGAAAAGTTTATAAATTTTTTTTCTTTTGAACGCTTAACATCTATTCATTTTAAATAATTAGTAATAATCACGTTATTTAGTATCATTAAGAAAATATTTATTCAAAAATTTAAAACAAAATAAAGAAAATTATTCTTAACGAAAGGGAACCACTTCCATATTTCTAGAATTCTAGTACATTTTAAAAGTTTGTGAAAAAATTTAAAAAGAACTTATAAATATTGGACAATTTTGTTATTACAAAACCGTCTTAAATTAAAAAAAAAAAAAAAAAAAAAAAAATCATGTTTACCCCCACGTTCGCTACACGTCAATATTAATTAACTAATCTTGAATCTCCTCGAACTCATAAGTACCTAAACTATTGTTATAAGGGTCAGTTTTTTTCCATCATCCACATCAAAAAAAAGCTAGACATTTAGAAGAATAACACAAAACATATAAACGTAAAAACTTCCAATTTAAAATAAAAAATATACAAACCGGTAAATTGTATATCAAAATGGATGCATAATAAATGCTCTTAAAACTATATGATCCGGATATAAACATGCCACTAAGACAATTTTCACACGAAGATGCATATACCATGACATGAAGATATAGTATCAAATAGATATATTCCCATACAGCCCACTAAGAATCATGTCATATACATTCAAAATTACTTTTTAAAAACATCACATTTTTCACATATCATTAGAACACATCCATATCATGAATATCACATATTCATAGACAAATAATCGTAAAAAGTATGATATTCACCATATACACATAAAAATAGAAACTTGGTATCATATAGGCCATAAAATTAATACTTGAACATATATAACAAGAAAGTTCACACTTTAGCTCATATACATAATAAAAGTTAAAACTTTATCACTTATAAGGTAAAATTTCAAACATTATTTCGTATTCATCATAAAACTACAATTTTATCACATATAACATAAAATTTCATACTTTACTCCATAGAAGTCACATATTATAATTCAATCACAACAAAAATAGGGATTTTATTATTTTAATCCAATAGTCTACATTTATTCCTTTTAAAATATAAGTAATCACAATTATTTATTTCGTTTCATCCAACCAACGGTCTAACTATAATTTGTGCGAGGAAAAACCCTTACCTAGACCGTTTTTCTTCCTAGTACACGTTTTAAGCCCCACGAAGATGTTCACAAGGAAACGAAGTCCCAAGCTTTGGATACACGAAGAAAAGGAGGTGTGAAGGTGATGGTGGCTAGGATTTCTGTATTATTTTTTGTTTATTATTAGTGAGTATACATAAATTGTGGACTTAAGGGAAATTTAAAGTGGTAATTGTTGGTTAGATATTGTTGGACCTTAATGAAGAATTAGAGTGATAATATGTCACTCCTTTTGTGCTTTTTTTTTTTTGTTAACCTTCATCATAAAAACCAAGTCACAAACACATAATCCAAATTTCTATTCTTTCAAGTGGGTTGGGTCATACCAAGCCTCAAACTCTTAGCCCAATTTCTTCTTGCACTACAAAGACACATCTACATACAATATATGTATATATATATATATATATATATATATATATATATTTATAAACTCCCCATTGATTTAATAATTCTTACTAATAACTACTTTATCAACTACAATAAGTCGTACAAATAATTATAACACGTAATTTAATATTGAATAATATTGATAGATTCTAATTGTTTTTAAATAATAAATTTAGAGGATGTTACAAATAGTTTCGTAAGTTTAAAGTATTAGGAGGGAACGTCTATTTTGGACCACTTGAGTGAATTTTATGGGCTCCTTGATCAGATGTTAGGAATGGCTATCAAGTTTGATGATGAGCTCTTAGGACTAATGTTATCTTTGTTAGAGTCTTGTGAGGCATTTTGGGTTTCTATAACGAGTTAATCTCCTAACAATGTTGTTTTATTGGAAACGGCTAAATGTGATGTTTCGAATGGGGAGATGAGAAGGAAGGCACATGGTTATTCATCTCATTCTGAAGTTCTTATCACTGAAAATAGGGGGAGAAGTCAGTGAAAGGAACTGAAGGGTAATGATGGTGTATCTATGGTAATTGGTGTTGGTGATGTATGCTTGCAAACCAACATGGGAGTGCAATTGTTGCTTATAGGAGTCAAACATGCTTCAAATGTTTGCTTCAATTTGATATATGTGCATATACTTGATGAAAGTTGTTTTGATAATTATTTTCCTTCTAGAAAGTGGAAACTTAATATAGATAACTTGGTTGTGGCTAGTAGGGAGATAATTAGTAAACTATATTGGACAAAAGCTTTGGTTGCTAAAGACACGGTGTATCTAAGTTTGGTGTTGAGATTTATATTAGAGATTTAAAATATATTTAACTTTTAAAATATTTTCAATTACATACAATGATGTTAATCAAATCAATTCAATATTATTCATATATAAATTTGATACAAATTCAATTATTTAAGAATGATGTTTTATGAAGGTTTGTCCTAATTGAGTAAAAAGACATTCATTAACCATAACTCAAATTTTTTTTTTTTCTCTTTTAAAAATTTATATATTTTTTATTTATTTTATTACCAAAAAATGAATATGATTTGTTATAAAGTATAGAAAGAAATATGGTCAAACAAATAGAAAATGTTAAAATTAATATAACTGTTTTTTATCTTAAAATGTTAGAGAATAATTTTTAAAATAAGTGTTTTTCATCTTAAAATGTTAAAAAGTAACTGAAGATTTCTTCCATAATAATGAAGAAAATGATTAATATATTAATATATTCATTTTTTTTTTCAATATTATCTTTCCATGAAGCGATCATTGCGAATTATACATATTGTCCATCTAAGTCATAAAATTTTGTTGATCACAAACTAGGAAAATATAAAATTATTTTTAACTCATATTTGGAGAAAGAGAAAAGAGGAAGAAAATAATGTCTCAAATGGTAATTGGGTGGTGGTTTAAAATAGTAGATTTATTTGATTACTTATTTTATTTTGAAATAATTTGATTATGTAATTGAATCATAAAATTATTACCATATATAAAATATGAATATCATATTTTGAATGACTTTCTCTTTAGAGAGTTTTCAATATTTAATTCATAAAAGCTAGTGAAAGTAAATATGTATAACTATTGCTTTAATATGAAATTAGTAAAATTATATATTTTTTTATCATCTTTTTCTAAAATATTTTTTTCAAATAATTTTGTTGTTAAATTTGCACAGTTTTTATGTAGAGAAATGCTAAATTCAAATTGAAACTCATACATCTACATATAAATATCTTGAGTTATATTTACGGACCATTTTACAAGTAAATATAAAAATATTTATATGTACTCGCAAGATGGTTAAATAATAATTTGAAAAAGGTTTAAAACCAATAGTTAATATTATAATCATCCAAAATTAATTATATAAACTATTGATTTGATATTTAATGATTGATATTTATTATTTAATTCTCTAAAATAAGTTGATTATATTATCAAATCAACATGAGACTAAATAATACTTGCGCATAGATTAAATAACACTTGTATTTTAAAACAGATGAAATAGTTTATAGGGTAAACCATTGTTAGATCATCTGACGTATGTGATGCTGCCTTTTTGTCATTGACTCAATAAAAAAATTAAATTAGTTTTTGAATTATAAAAATAGTCTTCAAAAGATATAACTTTCTATCATAAAAATCGCTAAACATATAATTTATTGTCAAAATACCGTTAAAACGTCAAAGATTAAACTGACTGACATTATCATAATTTTTAGACTAATATTAATTTTTTGCTGAGTTAAAGACCAAAAGAACATCATATACTTTCAAGAACTAAAATTGAAGTGTACCCTAGTTTATATTCCTTTTTATAAACATGTCATTTATTCCACTTATAATAATAAAAATATGTACTAAAGTTAATACTTTAATATTATATGTAGATGTTCTTTGTAGATATAAATTAATAAATTTGCGATTTTCTTTCTATAAATTCTATTTTTTCTTAAATAGTAAAATGTGAATTTATTTTTTGTTTACATATAAAATAAAATATTTATTCGAGGGAGTAGTATACAATTTCAAATAGAATTTAAAAGATAAAATTGTTTGGCATAAAGAATTCATTCTCTCTCAAACCTCCTCTACCCTTTTTTCATCCATCAACCGATTACACGGTACACACTCTAACATTCATCCATTGCTTGGATCCATTGTTAATGCTATTTGAAATCAATTTATTTCAACATCAGATGCTTTTAATTACTTGATTTAATTCTTTTTTCTTGCGATACTTCCTACAGGTTTAACTATTGCTTAGAGATGGAGAAATTTGTTGCTACCACAAATGTAAAGGTTAGCAACCATATACCCGATGATCTTGCCTTCTTTATTTTGTCTAAATTGTCTATAAAATCTTTGTACCGATTCAGATGTGTACGCAAAGCTTGGACTCTCTTGTTTGAAAACCCTCAATTTATGATAATGTATCGCAACTATTTCCTTTATAATAACCATTCTTATTACGATGGTGCTTCTATCCTCCTGGATCACTGTCTAGTTCCTTCGGGTGAACCGAATGAACTACTCCCCTCTACATTGTATTTAATTTCTGGTGACAGGTTTGAGAATATGGTCAAATTAGATTGGCCACCTCCATTTCACGAGGATGACAGTAATATTGATATTTTGAGTTCTGTTTGTGTTAACGGGATTCTTTGTCTCAAACAAGGGTGCAACCCAAACGCAAAATGTGTATTTTGGAACCCTACTACTGATGAATTCAAGGTCATTCCACCTAGCCTTTCTGAGTATGTACCTTATCATGACCCTACGAAGGACTTTCATGGTTTCGGTTATGACCATGTTAGAGATGACTATAAAGTGATTCGACAATTACATTTCTTTCTTGATTGCGACGTAGTTGTGCCATATGACGAACTTGTAGATTCCTCCCCGATCTGGGAGATATATAGTCTAAGAAGTAACTCTTGGAGGATACTTGATCTTGACATGCCTTATTGTATTTCGTATCATGAAGTGTACATGGATGGATTTTGTCATTGGTTGGGTATAGATGAATACCATAGTCTTAGTAAGGTTGGGCCGTGTTTGGTATCATTTGACTTGTGCAATGAAGTGTTCCTTACAACACCTCTTCCTTCAGACTTGGTTGACCATTATAATCTTTTGCACATGGTGTTGTTAAATGGATCCATTGCTCTCATAATATATGATGAATCGATTGCTTTTCACATAAGAATATTGGGTGAACTCGGTGTGAAGGAATCATGGACTAATGTCTTCATTGTCAAGCCCATACCTTGCGCTCAACATCTTATTGGCGTAGGAGAGAAAGGCGGTATATTCTTGAGAAAAAATGATGATGAACTAGTATGGTATGATATGAGTACTCAGACAATTGAGGAGCTTGGTGTTAAAGTAACCCGAGTTTATTGTAACATTGTAGTTTATACCGACAACCTTCTCCCAATTGTAGGTTTATGACTTTGGTCAGTAGGAAATAATAATGAAAAAATGATTGAAGTCATATCCAAATTGGTTCTATGTTGTATACAAATTGGTTTGCCAAGTATATGGCAAATCTCGAAGCTATCTAATAATATCAATTTCACTTTATCAATTTTATTTTGTAGTTTACTCTTTCTATTTACAAACTCATCTAGTTTCCATTTTAATTGTAACAACAATCTTTTCCCTTTGCTTAATGGACTCTAATTCAATATGGAAATACCTAGTTTTTGGAAATATGATATTTTAACGAGCAACATATCTTTGTTTGACCTCGTCATGTATTCTACGTGTTCAATTTTGTGCTATATCATTTAAATAAATCAACTATCGATATCTGATGCAATATTATTTTGTTTTGTTAAATAAATCACCTATTGAATTTAGAACACATATATCATTCATCTTCCCTATAGTTTTACTTTCAATGTTGTTATTTTAAATATACACTTATAGTTTATGAGTTCTTCTTGTTTAATTATACTCTTGTTGACTTCTAAACTATGTTTTGGCTACGATGCTCAGCATTTGAGTTTACAATTTTTCTTTATCCTTCCCTTATAATCCATATCATCCTGTTGTTTAATGTCATCCTTTTGTATAAATTTTAAATATCTAGTCAAATAGAGGTGGAATAGTCTCGATGTATCAACTTTTACTAAATTATTATCATAAAAAGCTGCTACTCTGAATAGAAGTTTCATATATTTTCTTCTAGTTTCTTACATGAATATTAGCAGTTAGATTTTTTTTTTTTGCAAGTTGTTAGCACTTTTTAAATAGATGCATTTGATAGCTTTCAACATTAATCCTTAGTTCATTGCTATTGTGCTTTCACTCCTTAATCCTTTACAATGATAAGTAGTAAGCTAAAAGGGATTGGATGTCATACAAAAGCCATTAAACTTTATGGTTATAATGCAAACCTATACTATAATAATATGGCTCAAATGTATCTTGATTTTTCATTTAGTGTTTTATTTCTTTGCTAGTTTTCTCTTAGAGAGCCTTTTAAATATTTTGATTTGATTTCTCTATTCATCATGTTCTGTATAAGTTAGAGACATATTGTACAAAGCCATAGTTCTTGTGTAAAAGGTAACTTCCGTCTTTAAATAAAATTTATGTGAGATGAATAATTAGTTAAAACTATTATAAGTAATAGACAATTATATATTGATTGTATTGTTGGATACAACAATTTTCATCCTTTAATTTATAAAATATCTCCACTATGCTCTTTTGAGAATTAAAATAAGGAGAAAAAGAGTGATGGATATTCATGAGAAGATGTAGGGTAAATATACTTCATGTACACTTAATACAAAGTTCTTTTAAAATACTTCAACATGTCAATTCACGTGTACAACAACATCCTCTATTTTTATACAATTTACAAAGAATGTGAAAACATATTTTCATAGAGCTATAGCTAAAGAGATGCTAGTGAGGAGTCTCTACAACTACAAGGAAGCAATTGATAAATGTTTCTGCATCTTATCACAGCAGCCACACAAATACACATCACTACATAATCGCCAGTGCTTTTAATATTCGATATAGTTTATTTTTATCTTTATATCTCCAATAATTTTCTTTTTGATTTACGATATTGATGAATAAGTTGTGTACACATTAGTCGAACGAAGTGGTTGATAGTGAATCAAATAGCGTAGATATGCAGGCTATAATACTTCAAAATACTCCCTAAAGTATCATATTACTTTGAAGGTAAGCAGTAGTTAAATATGTCAATGGTATCCCTCATGGACACTTCGTAAATCTTAGCACAACTATTTGAAGACATGTCTTAATCAAGCAACATGGAAGATAAGACATTGTAATTTTGTGTATTTTTACGCACTCTTAAAACTCCTTTTAGTAATTTTTTATTTTTTATTTTATTTTTGAAATATAATAAATAAAATCATAACAAATAGAATCCTAAATAATACCCCCATATTTAAATTACACATTGTCCTCAATAAAAGTAACAAGTATAAAATAAGAGTAAGGAAAGAGAGCTCCCTATTTAAACTTAAGTGTAGGTGGGCTTTTCCAAGGAGAGTTCTTGTATGGTAGAATCTTCAAGCATAGAGCTCTCATGGAATAGCTTGAGACGTTGTCCATTTACCTTGAACATTTTTTCGGTGTTTTTACTTTTTATTTCCACTGCACCATGAGGAAAAATGTTAGTAACAACAAAATGGTCAATCCACTTCGATCAAAGTTTCCCAGCCATAATTTTCAAACTAGAGTTGAACAATAAAACTTTTGGGCCAATGGAAAATTTCTTCCTAGATGCGAGAGTTCTCATAAACTTCAAGTCTAAGCTCTTCAAGTTGTTGCAATTGAAGCTTTCTCTCCAAACCTGCTTTCTCCATCTCAAGGTTACAACTCTTGACCGCTCAATAAGCATGGTGCTCTATTTCTACTGGGAGGTGGCATGCCTTACCAAACACAAGTCGATAAGGGGAAATTCCTATTGGTGTTTTGTAGGTTGTTCTATGAGCCCAAAGAGCTTCTTTAAGTTGGTGGCTCCAATATTTCTTGTTTGGCTGCACCATCTTTTCTAAGATCTGTTTGATTTCCCTATTTGAGACTTCAGCTTGCCCATTAGTCTGGGGATGATAAGGTGTAGAAACTCTACACACAATCCCGTACTTCCGAAGCAAAGCGTCCATGGTGCAGTTGCAAAAATGAGTGCCTTGATCACTTATGATGGCTCGAGGTATTCCAAACCTGCAAAAAATATTTGATCTGATAAAATCTGCTACAACTTTAGAATTATTAGTCCTAGTGGGTATTTCTTCCACCCACTTCGAAACATAATCAAAAGCTAGTAAAATATAGACATAACCAAAAGATATAGGAAAAGGGCCCATAAAGTCAATGTCCCACACATCAAATACTTCACAGAAAAGCATAGGTTTTTGAGGCATCTCTCTCCTACGAGTGATTGTTGTTCCTGCTATTTGGCATGGTTCACAAGTTTTGTAAGTCTCAAAAGCATCTTTAAACAAAGTGGGCCAAAAGAAACCTGAGTCTAAGATTTTTCTTATTGTCCGTTGAGGACCAAAATGTCCTCCAGTTTGAGACGCATGACAAAAATGAAGTTTGTGTATGACAAAAATGTCCTCATGGTGGGAAACACATCGCCTAATCACCTGGTCACTACAGAATTTCCACATATATGAATCATCCCACACATAGTATTTGGAATCACTTTTAAGTTTGTGTATTTGTGTTCGAGATGCATCTGTAGAACATACTCCAGCAACTAGATAATTAACTAAATCAGCAAATTTATGAGTTACCTCACACAACTGTAGCAGTTGCTCATCAAGGAAGTCATCTTGAATAGGGATGGGGTCCTCATCCATTTCTATTATGCTCAAATGATCTGCCACCAAATTTTTAGCTCCACTCTTATCTTTAATCTCTAAATCAAATTCTTGGAGTAACAACATCCATCGGATCAATCTCGGTTTTGCTTCTGGATTCTTCAACAAGAACTTCAAAGCTGCATGGTCAGTAAAAACAACTACCTTCGAACCTAACAAATATGATATAAACTTATCAAGTGAAAAAAAATAGCTAGAAGTTCATTTTCAGTGGTAATATAATTAGCCTGTGCAGAATCTAAAGTCCTAGACACATAATAAATAACACGGGCAGCCTTACCAACCCTTTCTGCAAGGACTGCTCCCACGTCATTGTTAGATGCATCACACATAATTTCAAAAGGGAGGGTCCCATTGGGTGGCTGAATTATGGGAGTAGAGGTTAGTGTTGCCTTTAAGAAATCAAATGCCTTCTTGCATTAGTCATCAAAGGTGAAACTGACATCTTTTTGCAGCATATTCGATAGTGGAAGATATATCTTGCTGAAATCCTTGATATATCGCCTGTAAAAACTTGCATGGCCAAGAAAAGAATGAATCTCGCGGACGCAAGATGCATAAGACAAATTAGAAATCACATCAATTTTGGCAAGATCCACTTCAATCCTATTTTTAGAGATCACATGTCCCAAAACTATGCCTTGTTCAACCATAAAATGACATTTTTTGTAGTTCAGCACAAGGTTAGTTTCAATACATCTATGCAAAACTCTATCCAAATTATTCAAACATGCATCAAATGAGGAACCATACACAGTAAAATCATCCATGAAAACTTCAATACAATTTTCTATAAAGTCAGAGAAAATACTAATCATGCAGCGTTGGAAAGTGCCAGGAGCATTGCATAGGCCAAAAGGCATCCTCCTATAGGAAAATGTGCCAAAAGGACAAGTGAACGTAGTCTTTTCTTAGTTCTCTGGTGCAATATGGATCCTCCAGCTATTTTGCACTCATGTGGTGATAAGTTCATTATTTTCATTTTTAACCACTATGAGTCCATTTTTCTTTGGGACTACCTACACCGGACTGACCCATTGATTATCAGAGATAGGGTATATAATGCCTGCTTGCAAGTGTTTGGTCACTTCTTTTTTTACAACATCCAAAATTAAGGGTTAAGTCGCCTTTGGGGCTACCTGACTGATTTTACCCAGTCCTCAAGTAGTATCCTATGCATACACATGCAAGGGCTAATAGCAGGAATATCAGTTAAGTTCCACCCGATTGCCTTCATGTGTTTTCTCAAAATCTGCAACAGCTTCTCTTTCTGTCCATCTTCAAGTTTGGCTGAAATGATCACATGTAACTTGCCACTTCCTTCTAAATAAGCATATTTCAAATTTTTAGGAAGTAGTTTAAGCTCTATAGTCGGTGGTTGTTCAATGGAAGGAACAACACCAGTGGCCGAAGCTAAGTCTGCCAAATCAATTATGTTAGTAGAAACATCGATATCAGTACAATGATCAACTTGCAAGGCAACTTCGATCTCAACACACACAAAGCACAATTGAGTATCTATACATAATTCACAAGTATAAGTATCATCAAAACCAAATAATGAAGGAAAATCAGTGGCATACATATCGGGGTAAGTGTCATCAACCAAATCAGCAAGCAATTCAATTTTAAAAATAAAATGCTCTTCCACGGGGTGTTTCATAGCATTAAAGATGTTAAATTTTACAATGCTATCACCAAATTCTATGGATAGAGTTCCAACATGCACATCAATTTTTGTTCTAGCAGTTTTCAAGAATGGTTTGCCTAAGATGATAGGCGCCCTGATTCACAGAACTAGCCCTAATCATATATCATCATAACAATGCAATACAAAATAACAAATATAAAAATTCCAACAATGTCTCGAATGCTAAAATTGAAGTGAAAAATCAAAAACCCTATCAAATAAAATCCAAAAATTATAAAAATACCACCAAAAATTTCTACAAATCAAATAAAGTCCTGTTCCTTGATTATAAACGAAGGAATTTGGGATTTTGACCGTCGTTTTTGTATAATCTCTTATACAAAGTCCTGTTCCTTGATTTTTTTGTGATTTCCTGGCAAAATTTCGGAGCAATCCGAGACAGACGCCTAAAAACAGGGTTAATATTATTATCAGCGAATCCCCGGCAGCGACACCAATTTGATTCGTTGTCACACACGGGTCAAATACAATTGATAAAATATAAATAGAGGTAATAACTTGAATCGTTTCGCAAGGGCTTCTAATATAGTAATAATAACCGAATTGAAAACTGAAATTAAAAAGGGAGTTTTTAGATTTTTGATTTAATAGATGAGCAAAACGATTAATCCACTTATTCGAGTTTCAGACCTATCACAGATTCTATCAATGAGTTTAATTTCTAATTTGTGATTCTATTCTTATTTGACTATAGAATTGATCAAACAAGCATAATCAATCATATCTGAATTTGGTTTCTTAGATTGGATTAAGCATCACAATCATCAAAATATTACAATTAACGATCAAGCATCGCAAAATTATAATTCAATTAAATTAGAAACCAAAACCAAATTCTGTCAAATAAATTTAATCAATCCTATTGAAATTCAATTTAAGAAATCAAAATATCAATGTAATCAAATAAACAAGAATAGTATCATGAATAGAAATTGACAGTGTAACCAGAATCTCAAGGTGTTGATGAAACTCTGAACTCGTGGATTAATCTTATATAATTAGCCTTCCATGAAATTAAAATAAAACTATTTATTTCTTGTAGAAATTTGAATCCTAATTTTTCCGTCCTTAGAAAAGAAACAAACCTGCCAATATATAGTACTTGGTATTGGGCTTTAGGGTTTAGGGTTTAAAAATAAGTGGCCCGTTAATTAAAATTATTACAAAAATCCAAATTACGAAATTTGCAATTTAGCCCCAGTAAAGTTCGGAATTGGTCTTTTCTTCCAACATAAAAGTTGTAGCTCAGATTTTTATCTTTCCAACGCTTGCTCATATGCGTCAATCCGATATCCAAAGCCCAAGTTATGATCTACAGAGCGAGAAAGAATTAAAATGCAAATAATAAAATTATAATTCAAATTCGACCCAAAGTTTAGAAACAATCTAAAAATATTAATCTAAGCTATAAAGAGTTTTTAAAATCACAAATTAAAAAGCTAAAAACATGTGCCCAAATGCTATGATCACGTAAGCACTAGTTAAACATGTCAATGGTATCCCTCATGAACACTTCGTAAATCTTAGCACAACTATTTGAAGACATGGCTTAATCAAGCAACAGGGAAGATAAGACATTGTAATTCGGTGTATTTTTACGCACTCTTAAAACTCCTTTTAGTAATTATTTAAGGTCCGTCCTGTGTATTGACCGTGGATTAGTATTGATGGTTACTTTTTCGTTGATACGTTGTGGATGTTGCATTCTAAAGCTTATTAGAGAAAAGCAATTACAATATTCCCCAATCTTATAGTTGGGACTTATAGACCTATTGTTCATGAACAAAGCTTGAAAGTCATAACTGGTAAAGGATTTTCTCTTGAAGAGTTGAAGGTAAAATGGCTCTATGTATCTCTTGCATGTAACTTGTGAGATGCAATTAATTATATGAAGTAATAGAATATATACTTGATGCCGCTATAAGATATAAACTAACATTGTTATGATTTTGGGTTGATTTGTTGGGAAAATCTTATTGTTTTAGCTTTTGCTTGATTTCACTATGTTAGACATCTTATTAGTAAATATTAGAGTTATGACTGTTATTTTTATGTGATTAGAATAAATGAAGTTATGATAAAAAGGAGGGTAGGCGGTTATTGATTAGAAATTGGGAGGGAAAGGCCAAGCTCTCTGATTCTTGGAAAGGAGAGACTAAGACTCTCAAATATATTGGGAGGAAACCATTATTAATCACAAACCAATGTATCTCTATTATTGTTTCTGGTGTATTTCTTGTAACATCACTGGTCCTCTGTTTCTAAAATAGAATTTTTTGTATTTCAGTGTAATAAATTTGTTGTCTGTCTTCTAAATTTATCAATATAGTCACTAGTTTTTGAGGACATGATTCTGGGTATTTTTCATGTTTCACACGCAAGCAAGGATTGAAGCACTTGAGTGGGGTTTGAGAATAAGAGGTTGTTAGGAGAATTTTCTCTCTAGTTAGGATCTTTGCGACTCTGGTTTAATTGCCTTCGCATGAATGAAATATTCAATGGAAGGAATACCTTGAACAGAAACTGCACCAGTTGAAACAAGATTAATAATTAATGGTGTTGTTTGAACAAATTTATAGAGTTCTTGAAAAGGGTCTTTTCCAATTGATCCAACAAGCAAGTTAGTGAATCCTTGTTTATTTGAAGAAGGTAAACAAAGAGAAAACATAGGTGGAAGTTTATTTTTCAATGCAAGTTGTGTTGATAGTGAAAGATTTGATCTTGCAAGACCAATGATTCCTTTGGTGATTTTTGGTAATCCATTAAGTGGTGAATCATTTTCAGTGAATGATGGAAATCCATCAGTGCCAATGCAGCTACTAAGCAAGCCGTAAATGAAATGAAATCTTGACCAAGTCTACCACCAAAAATGAAATTGGCTAATGTGTTGATTGTGTTAGCAAGACATGTGTTGTTTGTGCAACCTGGTTTAAAAGGACCATTGCAGCCAATACATGCAATATCAGGACATATATTTGAGCCACATTCAATAGGAATGTAGGATGCTGAATTGTAGTGAGTATCACAATCATACCAAACAAAGATTTTCACCAGCTAGATCAATGACTAGATTGAAGATGCATTATCATGAACAGCAGCATGGGTCAACCATCAATTTCATCAATCTTAAATTCTCTCTTGAGTTTAATACTTGGTAAAACCATAAGCTATAAGTCGGTCACACTAAAATATTATCTCTGGGAAAAACTACACACCAACAAATTTACCCACACGATCGTGGATTTGTGATCAATGGTAGAGCTTGACTAATATCTATAGAGGTGTCAAAATTTTAAATTTTAATTAATAAATTAATTATAATTTTTTATTATATATGAATTTTTAGTTGCAGGTATGCAATTTAAATGCATAAAAAATTGTAAACACAACAATAAAGGTAGAGAAATTAGACGGAGAAGTTGCACAAATTAGAAGCGATAGAGTTATAGATGAAACATATCATTTTGATTTGTTTTTTGAAGCTAAAAGTTGAAGCAAAAATATAGTTTATTTGATTGACTTTTAAAACTGACAAAATCTAAATCAAACTAAATATATTGATTTGCTTCAATTCAATCAGATTGACATTTTTAAAACACTAAATTTTTAAAACGATAAAAAATATTAAGTACATTACAATTTCTTAAGATAATACTATATATATAATGTGAAATAAAATATAATAATTTTTTTTGGACGTCGGCACTTGATTTTAAATTAAGTGAATTCATACTTTGATAGATAGAGGTTGAATTTATTTGGTTTGATTTTAAATTAATTGATTTGATTAAATTTGTGTTTATTAAATCATTAGTTTAAGTTTTATATATTTTAACGTAACTGACAACATACATATTAAAATTTAGATCAAAAGGTGTATGTATTATGTTATTTAACTCTTTTTTTTTGTATTTTTTTCATTTATATTATTATTGTTTTTTAAAATAGTTGACGACTTTGGCCACCCCTTGTCCCAACAAAGATCCACCACTGTAAATGATAAAACGCTCTTCAAATACACTACAAAAAAAGCTACAAAGAATGATAATAATAAAATTTCACATCTCACTCATAATAAAATTTCACATCTCACTTATAACAAAATAATTACTCGTATATTTCTCTTTCCAGAATATAATTAGTGATACATCAACTATTTATATGAATATTCAATGATGTAATTGCCCTAAGTCTCCAATTGATCCAAGTAGCACTGTCAATCACATGAAATGGGGTTTGAATTGTGACTCTTTTAAAATATTGGCTTCCTATGATTAATTTAAATTGAAACAGAATGTCCATAATGTTATGCATATGTTAGATGTAAATAAAAAAAATAGTTTATAATGAAGTTCGATTTGTGTGCAAATTATTAAAGATAAGGAATAGAAAGATCTCACACAAAAATTATATTGATTCACCCAACTTGGGCTAGTCCAATCCTCACAACCTTGAGATTTTAACTATGTGCTTCAGAATCAAAATGTTATCCTTCATATTTTTTCTCTTGATCACACATTGATCAATTACATTATGCACCGTTCAACCTAGAAAGGATCTTTGTGACTCTGGTTTATCACTTGTATTATGTTATTTCCACCATTGTAGAGCTTTAAGCTCATCACTTAAATTCAATAATATACCATTATTCCCTTTCTTTGATTTTACGCGTTCTATCATAAGTTAAGATCTTGATGTTGAACAATTGAAGATTTTTGACATGCAGCAAACCTTGTTGATGATGCATTATCATGAACAACAACATGGACTAAAGAAGACAATATGAAGTCCTGCTTCTCGGTGTGTGTAGTGTTTGCCTCAAGCTGATCAACTTTGTAACCTTCGCAACAAAATAATTTCCAAATAGTCTCATCAACTCTGTAACATTGATTTTACTATCCACGTCATGAATTCTAGTGTGATGCTTAGTTTTCCATTGAATGCAAGGAGTTTCAAAAGTTAGATTGATCTTGATTGCTTCTTTGGGCCTTTAGCTAGACGTTTTTGGGCTTTAGTATTGTTTTGAGTAGTCTTGACATGTATTTATCTTAAGGCCTGGACTATGGAAAAAGATTCATTTTACTTATGCCCATAAATGAAATAACTAGAATGATCTTGATAATAAACTAAAATGATTTGGACATGTTAAAGAAGCAATTGGGCGACTCCTTTGTCATAAAAATATGGGAGTAGCTTAACATATTCTTGGCATAAGAATCATGCGTGACAGAAAAGAGAAAAAACTTTAGATTTCACAAGAACACTATATTGAAAGAGTATATTGAGCAGCTAAAAAGATTCTTGGCACAAGAACATTCATTTTAAGTTGAGTTCTTATAAAAGTCCTTCCAGTAAAGATGAGAAAAGAAACATGGAACGATTTCCTTCTACTTTGGGTAGTTTGATGTATGCAATATGGTGAGTAGAAGACTAGATATTGCGCATGTTCTTGGTACAATCAGTAGATTTTTGTCAAATCCAAGTAGAGAGCATTGAAATACTGTAAAATGGATTTTGAGGTGTCTTCGTGGTACTACATGTATGAGGTGACAAACCTATTATGGTGGAGTACTCCAACTCATATATGGATGGAGATATTGACTCGAGGAAGTCTACTTCAAGATATATGATTAAATTTGCGGAGGGAGTTATGGCTTGACAGTCCGAACTACATCAATGTGTAGCATTGTCTACAATTGAGGCATAATTTATTTCCATTACTTAAGCATACAAAGGGGTGACTTGGTTGAAGAAATTCTTGCAGGAGCTTGGATTTATTTAGGACAAATAGGTATTATTTGTCGATAGTCAGAGTGCTATTCATCTTGGAAAGAATTCGATACATCATAGTTAATCCAAACACATTGATGTGAGGTATCATTAGATACGTGATGTGTTGGAAGGTAAATTGTTGGAGTTGGCTAAAGTACATACTAATTATAATGTTTTGATATGATGACTAAAGTATTACCAACAGAGAAGTTTAAAACTTGTTGCGATATCGTCGGAACTAATTTAGATGCATATGCAAATCTTTGATTCTCTTTGTTTGAAAATCTTCATTACGTTTTAGTTAAAAAATTAAAGGTAAGGAACAAAAATGTTGATTTTTAAAATAGAAGAACTAATTTCGTAAATCATAAAAATAGAGAGCACATTGGAGGACACTACAAGTTTGTGTCACTGCTTGTAAGATAGATGCATCAATTTTTTTACCTCTGAACAAAGTTTGGTGTTGACATTTATATTGTAATCATAGAGTGAATTTCATTAATTTTATAAATTAATATTGTTGATCAAAATGTATTATTGAAAATAAAAGTCGAATAATATTTTTATAAATATTAAAATTTATTAGAGATTTAAAATATATTTAACTTTTAAAAAAATTTCGATTACATATTGTGACAACCTAAATCCCAAAATAGTATATATAATAATTTATATCATATTCCTATAAAATTTACAGCGGATAAATAAAAATATATTTTCAAGAAAATAAAAACTTTATATTTAATTTAGGATATCACGTTTCTCAAAAATAAAAATAAAAACACTTTAAATTTATTTTATCCATTAATATAGTACAATCTCGATAAACTTGATTTACGTATAATTACTTGATTTAATTCTAAAAACTTACTAGTACTTCTAAGATTTTCATACAAAAATTCAATTCAAATTAAATAAGTAAAATACAAATTAAAACCCTTATTCCTGGTATCACCTATTATAGCGGGGTTCCTCCCAAACGTGAACTTCAAGACTCATTAACATGTAATAACTGCGATTTTGCAAACACATGACCTAGCCAGTCAAACACAAACAACGAAGGAGGTGAGTTTCGAAATCATGATGACAGTATAATACAAGTAAGAAGAACATGCAAACAATCATAATAGGCCCGTATCATTACACAAATATTCCATCAAGAAAATATCACATTCAAATGTCAAAATCACTCAAGAAAAATCAATAGATTTCACTGTAACATCAAATTGTTTAAGAGAAATTATCGCCACACACGTTACATATTAATAACAACAAAACAATTATAATAAAATGCAATGTTATGCATGAGCTTAGACTCTACTTCATAATGTGGTAGCATTCTAACTCTGAAGTACTTGGTTAGGAGGCTTGATATTATACCACCATCCTGGTGGATGGACAATTCAAATTGGCCCTGTCCTCATTGATCCCCTCAACTCAACCCGAGACACATATATGTGACAGTCGAGGTAAACGTGTGTTGCGTGGTAGCTTCCAATATTTGGAGTGCTACCTCCAATTCATCTAGGAATTCCTCACCCGAATACCTCCAAGGTCTAACAATCTTGCCTTAAGGCTCGACAGCAGACCGCCACGATCAGGCTCATTCAGTTGTACTTCCCCGAAATCGCTAGGCTTGTCAAGCCCTACCTATATGATGACAAAATAATCTTCACTTCACAAACTCACAATATTTATTTTCTCCCCTCGTTGGTATATAATACTCCATTAAAACCGTCATCTCAAACACAAATTGAAATCACCATTATTTCATCAACTATTGGGTTAATTCAATATTCTCATCACGGTTTAGAATATCACTATCATCATCATCATCATCATATAAACTCATCACAAATTTATAGCATCACTATCATCAATCAAATATTATCACATAAACTTATCACAAATCTATAACATCGGAATTATTAATCGTACATCATCATCATCATTACATAAAATTATCACAGCACATCCATATTTTGCTATCACATCACATAAACTCATCTAATCACACATATATATAAATTTAATTCGACACTCAATATCACAATAATGTCAATATCACACATTCAAATAAATTAAATTAATCAACACCCTACAAATATTTCTATTCTATATTTTAATCTCACAATTTCCATATTTGCACATTAATTAATTTATCCCGCAAAGGGCTACTGCCATACGTAGCGAGCTCCGGATGAATCGTTGGGAAATACGGTTTTCCCGTTTATTTCACAATATATTATACTCATGAATTCAAACACTCTCTCACCCCTTACCTTATTTTGACGCTTTCACACACAAATACGATTCCACAAGAAAACAACATTTCTTCATTGACTTTTTGTCCTTCAATCGATCTAACTCGACAGTTTATGGGTAAACGTTAAAAATAAATTATGAGAAGATACTCTAAAAAATAAATTCGAAATAAGGTCAAGGAAAATTACCATAAATCAGAAACTCAATCAGTGGATAATATAGCCACTTTTTACACGGTCGTTTTGGTGTTGGTTTCACTCAAATCGGACTTACGATGAAGGAGAACGGTGCAAAATAACGAATTCTACAAAAGAAGAAATCGGGTTTTTTAGAGAGAAATTGGGGTTGTTAAAAATTTGGAAAATTATGTTTAATTGACGAGTTAAATAAATGAAATAACATACTCAAATTTGGATGAAAACGGAGAAACTTTTACAGAATAGTTAACGGTTACTAGTGTCAAACGATAGGTTGTTGTTCTGTTTAGCTCTTAGGTTCTACGGCTGCCCGTCCAGCTCCCTTCTCTTTTCTTTGTTTAATTTTATTAACAATCAGAGTTCATAGAGTCAAACCCATTGATCTCTTTATTTATGTTTTACTATTATTATTTTTATTTTGTTAAAATAAAATTAATAATTGTTTAATCTCCTTTTTAATATTCCTCAAAACACCATTTAGTTTTCCAAACATTACTAATATTTTATAAATTAGAGTAATTAAAATAATCAATATATCAAAAAACATATTATTAATGACTGAAACTTTCACATTCAAAATGATCCCTACAATTATACTTATTTCCCAAATATTCATATTATAATAATACCATCATATTAGAAAATAATCAAAATTATAAAATAAATAAATATAACAATAATGTTTTATGTTAATTACCAAATTATAATAAATATATATAAAAACAAAGAAAATCAAGATTCTAAAATAAGTATATAAAATCACAATTCTAAAATAAGTATATAAAAACAAAGAAAATCAAACATAATATTACTACAATCTCAAGATGATTATTTATAGAATAAATAATTAAAATAAGATATATTAAGAAATAATTAAAATAAAAGATACTTAAAAATGATTAAAATATAAATATGTACACACTTAACATTAGTCAAACATATAAGAAAATATCATATTAATTACCAACTCACATATACACTTAAAATCATATAAAATCTTGTTCAGTAAAATATTACACTAAAATACTATTATTTTTAGAAAAATATATAAAATAATATAAAATATTTATTATTTATATTATTCATTAAAGATAATATCTATCAAACCAACACATCATAGAAAGCATCCTTATAACAAAATTTACTCACAAAATTTATTAACATATATTCTAAAATAATTTTAACATCAAATTAATTATTTAAAATCCTATTTAATTAATAAAATAGTTTATTATCAAATTTAAGGTGTTTCACATATAATAATGTTTAGAATCAAATCAACTCAAT
>JBBPBS010000249.1:3015024-3030493 GCA_037974835.1 Cicer judaicum
AAAAATGTTAAAATTAATGTATGTGTTTTTAAAATGTTAGAAAATAATTATTAAAATAAGTATTTTTCATCTTAAAATGCTAGAAAATAATTTTCATGTAAAATATGCATTTCTTCCATAAAAATGAAGAACATATTTTTTTATGCCAATTGTTTTAATCTCTGTATAATTTTAAAATTGAGAAAAAGATAATAATTATTTATAAAAATCATATTAATGATCATTTTATTCTAATAATATAGTTTTAATGTATCTTTGAAAGGATAATAGATTTAAATTTGAATATTTTTCGTGTAAAATATTTATTTTTTATGTGTTATATTATTCAATATTAATTATATTTTAATATATTAATATATTCATTTTCTTTTTCAATATTAACTTTACATAAAACAATCATTGCGACTTACATATTGTTCACCTAAGTCATGAAGTTTTGTTGATCACAAAGTAGGAGAATGCAAAATCATTTTTAAGTCATATTTGGAGAAGGATAATAGAAAAAGTAGATTTATTTGACTATTTATTTATTTTAAAATAATTTGATTATGTAATCGAATCATAAAAATATTACTATATAAAATATGAATATCATATTTTGAATGACATTCTTTTTAGAGAGTTTTCAAAATATTGTGGTTTATTTTTGCAATATTTAATTATTTAATTATTTTGTGTATGAGTATTTATTGATTTTGTAAGACAATAAAATGAAGATAAAATTTTTGACCGAATAATATCTATTTTATATTGATGATAATGAAAATTCACAAAAGCTAATGAAAGTAAATGTACAAAACTATTGCTTCAATAAAACTTTAGTAAAATTATTATTTTCTATTTTTATTTAACATCTATTTCTTAATTCTTTTAGTCAAATAGTTTAGTTGTTAGATTTTCACATTTTTATGGAAAAATGCTAAATCCCGATTCATACCCAGACCTCTCCATATAGATATTTTGAGTTATGTTTGCGGACCATCTTACAAGTAAATATAAAAATATTTACATGTATTCGCAAGATGGTATAATGACAATGGTTAATATTATAATCATCTATAATTGATTATACATGTGTATATAATATTAATTATTGATTTGATCTTTAATAATTCATATCTATTATTTATTATATATATTTAAAACAGATTCTACTAACACCTCAGACTATTTTCTCCGCATGTGCAAATATTTCTCATCTCATAAAAAAAGCAGACATGTACGTCTTCATATGGCCTCTACTCAATTTCTAAATAGTTTTTCCATAAATTATATACATCATCCACTATTTTATATTATATCTCATATTTAAATATTATTTCACAACATCTACTCAAATTTTTTAAATTAATTCTACATTATTATTTCATAACGTCACATTATTATTTCATAACATTTGCATAACATTTTTCACATTAATTCTACATTATTACGCTTTTTTTCTACATTAATCAACTCTACATTTTCGCCTTTACTTGCCATCTACTTATACATTTTTTTTTCTGGATTAATCTTACATCACATTTTTGCTTTTAATAATATATCTGAGAGTGCTCATCAGAAGAAAATGCGAAAAATTGCAAAGAGGGAGAATAAGGTTTTATGACCTGGCTTTGATGGTCTGATGGAAGGTTTTGATAGCTGTGAAAATGATTGTGATTTAGGTATGAATGATTATGTACGTACAATAGGGCTTCAAGTTGAATAAAATAGAGTTGGTGTTCTTCCTTTGTCAGACAGTTTGTGATGAAATATCTCCTAATTAATATCAATTAACATTTGAAATTTTACTACGTGACAAAATTAAATTATATGAGAAATTTAATCATATTCATCTCTCTTTCTAAATATGCAGAATTCTATCAAGGCAGTGGCAGAGCTTGATAAAAAAATTTGAGGTGACCGCCATAAAAATATAATATATAAATTAAATATATAAATAATATTATATAATAAAAAAATTAAATTGTAATAAATATAAGGTGAAGTATTAAATAATTTAAGAAACATAAAACATCTTATATGCAACAACAAAACTAAAACACTTTATATAGACAAAAAAACTCAAACAAAAATGCAACAAAACTCAAACACCTTGTATTCAACAGAAAAAACTCAAACACCTTATATTCAACAAAAAAACTCAAACACTCTATATGAAGATCAAATCAATCACCTTATGTGCAACAAAAAAACTGAAACAACTTTATGTAGACATAAAATTGAACACCTTATGTGCAACACATAAACTCTAAACAAAAATCAGCATTAACCTCTAACTAAAACTCCAAATCAAAATTTCAAACTCCAAATCAAAGCTTCAAACTCAACACTAACAAAATTAGCTTTAAATTTCATGCTAACTGAACAACATAAACAAAAAGTAGAATTACACAAAAATATAGGGTACTGCCATATAAGTTAAATTCTTAGGATAGATAAAACTCATGGAGAACTCAAAACTAACACAGGAGCTACGAACTAATAAAAATCGAAATCAAAATGAACTAACTAACAGAGGAGCGACGATTCAAACTAACAGAATTCCAAATCAAAATTAACTAACAAAAATCAGCACTAACACAATAGAAATCCGAATCTTTTGAACTAAGCAGCAACGCGATCTGGAGACAGATGAAGTTGCGGCGAACAGAGAGGCGAGAGAGAATGGCCACAAAGGCATTCAGGCAGAGGCGGCCGCAGGCCCGCAGCGAATAGAGGAGCGATTTGATTCGTGATCTGGTAGAGGAGCAGAGAAGCAATCTGAGGCGGCAGCACGGTTGTTGTGATTCATGAATTTGATTATGGAGGAGGGAGAGAGGAAGGCTTGGAAGAAAGACGAAGGCTTAGAAGAGAAAGGAAGAAGGAGAAAACAAAAAAAAAAATTGGGTGGCCTGGAATTTTTTTCCCCTTGTCCCTACTATGCTCCGCCCCTGTATCAAGGTATGAATGATTATGATTTAGATATGAATGATTGTGCAAAGAAAATAGGTTTTCTCTTTTCATTCTCTTTGAATTAATAAATCAAGATACAAATCTTAATACTATCTTTGGTATTAATTATTTAAAAAATTTAGCGATTTTTTTAATTTTATTTATAAGAAAATTGTGATTTTTAAAATGTATTTATCTTTTAAATAATTTTTATTTAATGTTTATTTTTTAAAATATTAGTCAATGTATATATATTGTCTTACACTTTTTTATAAAGAGTTTATTTATAAAAATATTTGAAAAATAAAAATAATAATTAGTTCATTGGTTTACGTCTTCAACTTCTTCTGAAGTGAGAGTACATATGTCTCTATTGCTTATCCTAAAATATATTTCGACTATTTATACGTGCTTCTTATTGTTGGGTACTTCTTTTCTATAAATTACATTGATAAAATTGAATATATATTATTGATATAACTCATTTATAAATAATCATTTGACAGTTGAGACATAAAACTTCATATTAATTTTTTTTTTAAAAATTCACTTAAATTAAATAAATTCAAATATAATCGCGCAATACGTGGGTTAACGTCTAGTTATAATTATTATCAATTATATGGAAACTCTAGAAACTATCAAATGATATGTATCTATTTTATTTTCTAGTTTTACATTTTCTATTTACAGACTGATCTAGTTTCTATTTTAATTGTAAACAATCATTTGGCTTTACTTAATGGATAATAGGACCACATGGACATGATATTATTGCGTAGTAAAAATTATCATTCCCACAAGTACTTTGTTATGAGTATCAATGTCTCTTTACTATGATGATTTGCTTAAACCGTAATTGTTGATAGTGATTTTTTATTAAAATTTACAACAAAAGTAAAGTCTTGGAATTGTAGTGATTTTTAATTAAAATTTGCAACAAAAATAAAGTCTTGGAATTGTAGTTTTTCACAATGATGAATACAATAAAACTAAGTTTCTCTAAGTTTTTTAAAATCAGATAAATAATTATAATTAATGCCTTCTTTTAAAGAGTAAAATTCTATTTTATACTAACAACCAACCTATTTTCATGATTGATGTATTAGTAAACTCCTTTAAGAGAAGATATATTTCATGATTTCAAGAGAATCAAAATCTATTTTTATGATTTCTCTTGTTCAATCTTATGGATCAGATATCCAATTGGTGTAATTGGATTTAGATTCTCTACCTTTGAGTTGTTAAAGTTAGAGTAACTTTAGGCAAATTTTGTGATAAAATAGGAGAGTGTGATATTTAGGATGAAGAGAGAATCATGAGAGAGAAAACAAATATAGAGAGACATAGAGAGAAAGGTAGAAAAATGTAAAGAAGACAAATAGAAAATCCAAATCCGTAATCATGGAGGAAAGCTAGAGACTATTAATTGATTGAGTGAATTGGGTTGATTGAAAGTGTCAATAGAGTTGGATAATGGATAATCCTTACCTCAATGAATATGGTGTTATTATTGGCTTTTTTGGGGTCTATTTGTTATATAATTAAAAGTGTCAGCAGCAAAATATGAAATTAAATTTTGATTTATGAATTTAAATTTCAATAATTTTTGGGTCTTTGACTTTTGAAGTTTGAACAATTTATATTTAATTCATCTCTTTTAAAATTTTCTAAATTTTTATTGAAAGATATATTTTATATTTTAAACATGTCTGAAAAAATTAATAAATTTTAAAAGATAAACATGAGTTGATATAATTGTGGAAACTAATATTGTTAACAAAAACAATATTGTGGGAAGTAAAAATTGAAATTCATTTTCTAAATTTAAAAGTTTTATAGAAACTAAAATATGTTTAATTCTTAAAATATTTTCAATTACAAATAGTAATTCTTAGAATCAAATCAACTTGATATTATTTTCTTATATTGATATGGTACAAATTCAACTATTTAAATATAATAATTCTTAGAATCAAGTCAACTTGATATTAATTTTCTTATATTGATTTAATACAAATTCAATTATTTAAGAATGATGTTTTATGAAGGTGTATCTTTTTTATTTTTTTAAACGTATGTCTTACTTGAGTACAATGACGTTGATTAGCCATAACTCAACATTTTATTTGTTTCTCTTTTAAGAAAGTTATATATTTATATTTATTTTACTACCAAAAATTGAATATGATTTATATTGTAGTATACAAAGAAATATGGTCGGAAAAAAAGGTTAAAATCAATATATTGTTGAAAAGTTTTGTCCATTAACTTTACATAACGATTACCGCAAACTATACACCTCGATTAAAGAAAAGAGGAAAAAATAATTTGTCTCAATTGTTTATTGAATGGGGGTTTAAAATAGTATATTTATTTGACTATTTATTTATTTTATTTTAAAATAATTTTATTATTATTTGAATCATAAAGGTATTGCTGTATAAAGTATTTATTTTATTTTAAGTTATTTTCTTTGTAAAGAATTGTCAATACATTATTATTATTATTATTATTATTATTATTATTATTATTGCAAAATAATATATAATTGTTTAATTATTATTTATTAGAATTGGTAAGCAGTTATATTGTGTAAATTTTTGTGTGCAGAGGCTATGATAAAATTTTTGACAAAATAATATGTATTTTGTATTTATAATAATGAAAATTCACAAAAGTTAATCAAGCTAAATTATTAAAATAATTATTTTTTAATGAAGATAAATTAGTAAAATTATTGCTTCAAAAAAGAAAAATTTTAAAATTTATTGTTTTGTCAAATAATTTAATGATTAAATTTGCACATTTTTAACGTGAAAAAATGTTAAATTTTGATTCAAAAATTTGCAAATAGATATCATGAGTTATATTTATGTACAATCTTACGAGTAAATACCAATATATATATATATATATAATTCTATTTCTCTTTTATGCAGCTCTATTATGTTGTAGTATATATGGTGCAGTTACTTCATGAATCATTCTTTTGTCATAAAATTCATGAGATTGATACTCACCACCTCCATCTGTTCTAATCCCTTTAAGATTGCAGCCACTTTGTTTTTCTACCATTAGCTTGAACCCTTTACACAAAGCCAACACTTCACTCTTCTTCTTGATTAGATAGACCCAATTTTTCATTGTAAAATCATCAATGAATGATACAAAGTAGTGCTTACCTCCTATTGACACTTATTCAAAAGGACCACAAACACCAGAGAAGATTATCTCTATCATTCCTGAAGATCGAGTTGACACTTCAACCATGAATGAGTTTTTGTGTTGTTTAGTCTGACAACATTCTTCACACAGCTCCTTTGGTATTTGAATTTATGGAATTCCTAGCATCATTTCCTTGTTCTGCAACATTTAAAGCTAGCAAGGCACAACCAATCTTCATTCCTAATTTCACAGCTAGCCACTTGTTCTCATTGATTGATCTGGATATCAATCTTGAAGGTTCTATTTTTAGACGGTGGTGCGTTCAAGATCAATCTTCTTGAACTATCAAACATCCTCATTTCACGATGCTCCTTCTTCATAGAATACCTTTTTCAAGCAATTGTCAAAGACTTAGAAGATTGTTCTTCATGTTTGGCATATACAACACAAGAATGATTGTTTGTCATATATCATTTGAATTAACACCTTTCCTACTCCTTTTGCAGTTACTGAACTATTATCTACAAATATGATATCCCTTTTCACCTTTTCATCAATGCTCACAAATCAATCTTTATGCCCAGTCATGTGATTTGAACAACTTGTGTCAAGGTACTACTGCTCTGGGCAGTTGTCATCTGATTTTGTTGCAGCCATGAATAACACCTCATCTGAGTCTAAATCCTTGGTTGCCATTTGAGCTTCATCATCCTCTCTTTGGACCTTCTTGGATCTGCATTCATTTGAAAAATGCCTCTATTTTTTACAATTGTAACATTAGAATCCTTTCTTGTTGAATATCTTCTTACCATTTGAATTCTTGATGTTGTTATCACTTCTTTTTTGGTTTCTTGAATTTCCAGCCCCTTCATCAGAATCATATTTCTTGTACCACTTGAATTTACTCTTTCATTTCTTGTGCTTCACATCACATTGGTTGGTCTTCTTACTAACATAGACCTACCGGGCCCTTACTTGAGATGCTAAGGTTGTTGCACACCTTTCTCTTACTCTCAGTTCATGAGCTGATGGCTCTTCATTATATGCATATTTTTTTATTATTTTTACTCTTATTTATCTTTTATTCATTAGTTAATTTAAGAATTTATTTGATATATTTTGTTAATTTTATTTATTTGATTTAATGAAATGTTTATGTTCTTATTTCCTTGATTAAGTATAGATTTTTCAGAGTTTTGCATTGTTACTTTGTTTTAGTGTAGTGCTGAATTTTCATGAGAAATCAACATGACTTATGAGGAGTAGTTCAATCATATCTAGAGTTGTAGATGTCTAATTGGAGTCAAACCAACTGCAAATGAAAGCTAAGATCCATAGCAACAACATTCATGAAGCCACCAGAATCAAATTCAGACTCTAGAGAGGTGAAAAATGCATAAAATGTCAATCATAAGAATTTGTGTGCCTGAGCGCAACTGTTGCGCCTGAGGCGCATTTGCACCATGTTGCCACTTCAAGGACGCACCTGGAGCGTAAAAGCTGCACCTGGAGCGCAATTCCAAACCAGTGACACTGTCCAGACGCGCCCGGAGTGCCAATCCTGCGCCTGGGGCGCGCAACGCGCATTAGCATTCATTAAAATGCATAATTTTGACTTTCTAGGGATCTTTTTGACTAATGGGAAGTGGGGAGACTTGTGCCCTAGCATAGAAAATCAAAGACGGTCGTTTCTAACATCATTGGAACAATTTTATCAAGAATCATTCATGAATCATTCTTGTAATTCTTCTTTAATCCCTATCTTTTTTATCTCTGTCATGAGTAACTAAACCCTATTTGTTAGGGATTAGTGTAACTAGATGAAACCCTTATTTTTCTGATTTGATTTCTAGTTATATGAATGAGTTTATTGAATTATTTTTCTCATCTATGTGCTTAATGCTTTTTATTGCTTGATCAACAATAAAAAGTTGTACGATTTGTATTTTGAAACGGAAGTAGACTTTACGAATGCTTGAGATGAGAAATTCATGAATTTATAGTCTAGGGATATATACAAATCATGAAACCAATTAAATTAGTTGCAGATGCAATAGTTTAAATAGATAATTCATGTACGGTAATGCTTAATTCTAATCTTAAATCTACTAAGGAATTAGGGGTTACTTTGGAATTAAAGGTTTTGTCATTAAGACATTAGGGCAAGAATAATAAATAGAATTCGGTAATAATTCAATAAAGGAATTCAGTAATTAGAATCAAATTAGGCACTTGAGATGATGAGGTTGCTGCACACCTTTCTCTTACTCTAAGTTCATGAGCTGATGACTCTTCATTATATGCTTATTTTTTTATTGTTTTTACTCTTATTTATCTTTTATTCATTAGTTAATTTAAAAATTTATTTGATATATTTTGTTAATTTTATTTATTTGATATAATAAAATGTTTATGTTCTTATTTCCTTGATTAAGTAGAGATTTTTCAGAGTTTTGCGTTGTTACTTTGTTTTAGTGTATTGCTGAATTTTGGTGAGAAATCAACATGACTTATGTGGAGTAGTTCAGTCATATCTAAAGTTGTAGATGTCCAATTGGAGTCAAACCAAGTGCAAATGAAAGCTAAGATTCATAGCTACAACATTCATGAAGCCACCGGAACCAAATTCAGACTCTAAAGAGGTGAAAATGCAGCAAATGTCAATCATAAGAAGTTATGTGCCTGAAGCGCAACAGTTGCCCCTGCGGCGCATTTCCAGCATGTTGCCACTTCTAGGACGTGTTTGGAGCGCAAAAGCAGCACCTAGGATGATTCATGAATCATTCTTGTAATTCTTCTTTAATCCCTATTTTTTTTATCTCTGTCATGAGTAACTAAACCTTATTTGTTAGGGATGAGTGTAACTAGATGAAACCCTTATTTTTCTGATTTAATTTCTAGTTATATGAATGAGTTTATTGAATTATTTTTCTCATCTATGTGCTTAATGCTTTTTATTGCTTGATCAACAATAAAATGTTCTACAATTTGTATTTTGAAACGAAAGTGGACTTTACGAATGCTTGAGATGAGAAATTCATGAATTTGTAGTCTAGGGATAGATACAAGTCCTGAAACCAATTAAATTAGTTGCAAAGGCAATAGTTTAAATAAAGAATTCTTGTACGGTAATGCTTAATTCTAATCTTAAATCTACTAAAAAATTAGGGGTTACTTTAGAATTAAAGGTTTTGTCACTAAGACATTAGGGCAAGAATAATAAAGAGAATTCAGTAATAATTCAATAAAGGAATTCAGTAACTAGAATCAAATTAGGCACCAAAGTTGGATTCGAAGTGAAACTCATCCCTGACATTTTTCTCATTATAAAGGATCAACTTTATTACCATTGTTAATTTTAAATATTATTTCAATCAACTTTGGGAACCTTTTGTTCAATTGTAGTAATTAAATATAATTCAATAGTAAAACGCAGTCATTGAGTTGGACACTCGGTATTACCATTTTATTATTACTTGCAACGATTCAGTACACTTGCTAAAACGTTATCATGAGCTTCAAGAGAGCCTTGCAAATCCTCCACCTTCATCTTATCAAGATCATTTGATTCTTCCATGTCCACCACATTATGATCATACCTATGTATTAGTATTCTAAGGATCTTTTCAATTACCACCACTTCATTTACTGATTCACCATTTGTTTTCATCTAATTCACAACAACCTGCACACGATAGAAGTAATTTTCCATAGCTTCATCTTCTTCCATTTGCAATAGTTAGTATTGCCTTCTTAGCATTTGGAGCTTCACTTTCTTGGCCTTTTCACCACCTATATAGTACTTGACTAAGATCTCCCATGCCTTCTTTGATGTAGATGCCTTTGAAATACTCTCAAAGTTGTTTAAATTCATACTTTGCTGGATGTAAAACAATGTCTTGCAATCTTTGAAAGTTGTTTGTTTTTTTTATGTTGAATTTGCACCAAGTTGTTCGTAGTCATATTGAACAATCTCAAACACTTGTTGAGCTCCTAGAAACGATATCATTGATACAAACCCTCTCTCTCAATTCTTCCCAACAAGGATTGGCAAATTCGATGAAAATCTTCATCTATTCATATCTTTTTTCTTTCATTCACTCTTGTGTTTCCCAATTTTTGATTCCCTCCACACTTGTATAATTGATAGGAATTGAAATTGAGAATAAGAGAGAACAAAACAGAATATTCTGAAAAACCGAGATTGATTAACTACATCGGGAGAATGTTTTCCGTATTTCAGATTTTATACTAGTTTAGAGAACTAACTATCAAAATAGAATTATACCTTTCTTAACTACTTTTAATTGCATTCTAACCTTCCTAACTAACTTCAAATTTAATTTTAATTACATGCAACAATTTTTTCTTTTACGACTTAGTGTAGCCATGAAAAAAAAGATGATTCAGTTACCTCTACAAGGGCTAGTGAAAGAAGCAACGACACAAATGTAGAAATTGATAAGGTAGAAGGTCGTTACTTTTCCTTATTTTGCTAATCTTCCATCCCACTTATTTTCCCACATTTTGCTACAACTTCCCATTAAGTCTCTTCTCATTTGTAAATGTGTGTACAAAAATTGGAAAACACTTATTTAAGATCCACAATTTGCTAAATTGCACATTAGTTTCATGATTTGGATGATTTGGACCAATGACTTAAGAGGAGTCGTTTTAATGTTTTTGGAGGCATTGTTCGGATCTTTGGAAAACACTTATTTAAGATCCACAATTTACTAAATTGCACATTAGTTTCATGATTTGGACCAATGACTTAAGAAAAGTCGTTTTAATATTTTTGGAGGCACTATTCAGATCTAAAAATGGAACCCCTAAAAGTTTGAAATCGAAAGCATGAAGCAGGAGCCTACATTTAAGCTTCCACTTCGCGATGCCAAATTGTTTATGGAAAAAAGATACGAGATCAATAATAAATCCAAGTGTAACACCTTAAATTTTATAATAAACTATTTTATTAGTTAAGTACGATTTTAAATAATTAATTTAATGTTATTTTATATTTATTGATTTTATTATTTTATTATTTTATATTTATCGATTTTAAACTATTTTATTATTTTATATTTATTGATTTTATAATTTTTACTATTTTCTACTATGATGGTATTATTATAATGTGAGTATTTTTGAGAAATAAGTATAATTGTAGAGGTTATTTTGAATGTGAATTTCAATTATTAGTAATATGTTTTTTTACATTGATTATTTTAATTACTCTAATTTATAAAATATTAGTAATGTTTGGAAAACTGTGTTTGGAGTAATATTTAAAAGGAGATTAAACAATTATCAATTTTGTTTTAGCATAACAAAAATATTAGTAGTAAAACAAAAACATAAATAAAAGGACCAATGGGTTTGACCCATGTGAACCCTAATTGTTAATAAAATAAAACAAAAATAAAGGGGAAGGGAGTTGGAAGGACATCCGTAAAACCAAAGAGAAACACAACAACAACCTATAGTTTGCACCGATGATCGATAATTGTTTTAGAAAAGTTTCTCCATTCTCATCCAAACTTCAATATGTCGTTTTATTCATTTAGGTAGTCAACTAAACATATTTAATCAGATTTTTAACCATCCAAATTTCTCTCTAAAATTTTTGACTTCTCCATTTATAAAATTCCTTAGTTTGAACCGTTCTTCTTCACCGTAAGTCCGATTTGAGTGAAATCAACGCCAAAACGATTGTGTGAAAAATGACTATTTTATCCATTGATTTGTTTTCTGATTTATGGTAAGTTTCCTTGACCGAATTTTGAAATTAATTTTTAGAGTGTCTTTTCATAATCTATTTTTGACGTTTACCAATAAACTGTCGAGTTAGATCGATTGAAGGACAAAGAGTCAAAAAACAAAGGTTGTTTGCTCGTGGAATCATATTTGTATGTGAAAGCGTCGAAATAAGGTACGAGGTCAGAAAGCGATTGAATTCATGAGTATAATATAATTTGAGATGAACGAGAAAACTATATTTCCCAACGATTCATTTTGGGCTTGCTACGTATGGCAGTAGCCCTTTGAGTGATAAATTGATTAATGTAAAAATATGAGAATTCTGATATTAAAGTATGGAATAGAAATATTTATAAGGTGTTGATTGATTTAACTTTGTTAAATGTGTGGTATTTGATATTATTGTCATGTTTGATTTATTAAATGTGTGATATTTTATATTATTGTGATATTGGATGTTGAATGAATTTTATGTATATGTTTGATTAGATGTGTTTTTGTGATGTGATAATAAAAGTGAATTCATTTTGATACATTTATGTGATTATGATGATGTATAATTAATAATAACGATGTTATAAATTTATGACAAACTTATGTAATGATGTATGATTGATGATAGTGATGCTATAAATATGTGATGAGATATGATTAATGATAGTGATGTTGTGAATTTGTGATGAGAATATTGAAGTAACTCCATAGTTGGTGAAATAATTGTGATTCCAATTTGTGTTTGAGATGAATGTCTTAATGGAGTACCATAGGCCAACGAGGGGAGAAAATAAATATTGAGAACTTGTGAAGTGGAGATTATTTTGTCATCATATATAGATAGGGCCTGACAAGCCTAGTGATTATGGGGAAGTACAACTGAATGAGTCTAATCGTGGCGGTTTGCTGTTGAGCCTTAAGGTAAGATTTTTAGACCTTAGAGGTATTCGGGTGGGGAATTCCTATGTGACTTGGAGGTAGCACTCCAAATGTCGGGAGCAACCACGCAACACACGTTTACCTGGACAGTCATATATATGTATTTCGGGTTGAGTTGAGGGGATCTATGAGGACATGGCCAATTTGAATTTATCGTCCATCGAGATGATGACATAGTATCAAGTCTCCTAACCAAGTACTTCAGAGTTAGAATGGTACCACGTTGTGAAGTAGAGTCTAAGGTCATGCATAGCATTGCATTTTATTGTGATTGTTTTGTTGTGGTTAATATGTATTGTCTGTGGTGATAATTTATCTTAGACGATTTGATGTTATAGTGAAATTTGTTGATTTTCCTAGAGTGATTTTGACTTTTTAATGTGATATTTTCTTGATGGAATGTTTGTGTTATGATACGGTTCTATTATGATTGTTTGCATGTTCTTCTTACTTGTATTATATTGTTATCATGATTTCAAAACTCACCTTCTTCGTTGTTTGTGTTTGACTGGCTTGGCCCTGTGTTTGCAAAATCGCAATTATTATAGGTTAATGAGTCTTGAAGTTTAAGTTTGGGAGGAATCCCACTTTGATAGGTGATACCAGAAATAAGGGTTTTAATTTGTATTTTACTTATTTAATTTGAAACTAATTTTTGTACGAAAATCTTAGCAGTACTAGTAAATTTTTAAAATTAAATCAAGTAATTATACTTAAATCAAGTTTATCGATATTGCACTATTTTAATGGAGAAAATAAACTTAAGTTTTTATTTATTTTTTAAATAAATTTTTATTTATCCACTACAAATTTTATAATAATATAATATAATTTATTATATATATTATTTTGGGGTCACATCAATCGACCTCTCGGCCGTACGAGATTAGTTTTAAAGAAACCAAATGAGAGCGACAATGAAAGTAGAACAAAGCAGTATATCTCTTGCAAGAGAGATGATGATATGTTTAATATATTTAGATACACAAATTGAAATACTTGTCCTCTTTCTTTGTTGTATCATTCTTCCAATTGTTTAATCTACTCTGAACCTGAGAAATATGAATTCAAAGTTTTTCAAATTCATGAGACTCAATCAGACATTGTTGAAGGATGTTATGAAAGGAGATAATATTGAGGTGCTGAATATCCACTCAAAATAAGGACGTAGCTTTTAACATTTTATTCATCATAATTTATTTGAATCATAAGACTTTTTTTATATCAGCTTTTTCATTTTGTTTCCTGGTCTTCTGTATGTGTTTTTCTCCATATGTTCCATCTGTTAGATTCTCTTAGTCTCTAACTGCTCCTGGAGAAGTGTTTCTCAATCCCTTGACCATCTATTTGAGATGCTTTATCAATTGCAATTGATTAGATTTAAAAATAATTAAGTGCTATTCTACATGAACTTCTTAGGCTTTGAACATTCTTCAAGATAGAGAGAAGAGATAATATACAATGAATATGATATATTGGGGACCAAATATATATATATATATATATATATCGATTTGCTAATTTAGACTTCTTTTTTTTTACGAAGGTGTAAATTAATAAACTACAATTTTTTGCTTTGGACTAAAAAATCAATATCTATTATTTTAAATAAGTAAAATAAAAGGATAGTTTGATAATTTTCATTTTAATTATCAATTATTAATAGAAATGTAAGTTTTTAATCTAAATTTTTTAATTTTTAGGTTCATATATATTAACAACCTACGACTTTTTATTTGGACAAAAAAATAGTTTTTCAACGCATATAATTAATAACTTTTCAAAAACCGTCTTCTACTGACTTATTTTAAAAAATAAAAAATAAACCCTTCAAAAATATTTCAGAAAAATATCTTTATTAATTACTGAAATATTATTTTTGTTTTTTTATTATTAACACCTAAGTAAACATTGGAATTTAGTAGAAAAAGTTTTTTTTTTTTCAATAAATAATTAATGAGAAAGTTAACATAAAGAAATATTGAATATGAAGAAAAAACATTAATTTCAAGGAGTAAAAATAAAATAAAAAGTGTAAATTACATCAATTCTTATTTATTTGAATAGTTTTCTAAAAAAAATGATAAACTCATATATATGTATATGAGTGTCAATATTTACAAATTATTAAATATTTTACAATAATCCAGTAGAATTTTAAGATAAGACCCTAAATTATTTTAGACGGCTTTTATTATTTAAGGTAAAAAAAGAAATACAAATATACAATTCATTTCTATTATCTATTTCTTAAGCATATTATTTTGTAAGATAATTTCATATTGACTAATTATCTATAAGTTGGTTGGTTACTAGTTTGGCAATGAATTTCAATCTTCACTACATGACTTTCAATTCGGGTATTTAACACTAACGTGTAGTGTAATTCATAATTAAATTATCTTGAACTATAAATTATGTTTTTTTTTTAATTAATGACAAGCTATATTAAAAAAATTATAAATTAAATATTAAAATAGGAATTTTTGAAATATATATATTATGTTAAAAGAAAATATAAAATTAATTTAGATATATTAGAGATATATAAATTAAATTTCAAAATGAGTTTATATTTATATCATGAATTCAAAATAAATTATCTTGAATTGCATATAAAAAAATTTAGATTAAAAATAAATTATATTAATCAAAGTTCAAAATTTATTTAAAA
>JBBPBS010000249.1:3032165-3120359 GCA_037974835.1 Cicer judaicum
ATATATATATATATATATATAAAAGTTATGAAAATGAAATAGGAAAAGTAAAGAAAGTTGAATTGTTTATAAATAGCCAAAAATCGACTAATATTTAAAAATCAACAAAAAATTTAACTGTTAATGATGCTCTTAACAAATAAATAAAACAGTTATTAAAAAAGATTATAAAAAAAAAAGATTATTAAAAAATATAATTAATTAAGACTAATTTATTCAAAATATCTATAAAGGTAAAAAAAATGAGCATAAAGTATTACCTTTACACTCAACTTCAGTTCATTCTCCACTGTTCAACTACGACGACCCCACCGACCACCATCTTTCTTCCTTGCATTACATTGCCATCAGAATCGTCATCTTCTCTCCTTAATTTCTCAAATCAACCTTCAAGGTACTCTCTCTCCTTAATTTCATATATGCAATCTGATTTTTAGGTCTCTCTCTGTTCCTCAATTTCTAAATACCCAAAAATATTGAGGAAAAACAAAACCTGTTTTGTAGCTTGGGGCAAATTAACTAACCCTTTTTGTTGTTTTTAATTCATCGAGAGATCTGACGAAACAAATTGAATTTTCGTTTGAATCATTAAGAGATCTCATTTATCTTGAAGTTGTTTTCATTTTTTTTTTCCTTTTATTGAATACAATATATATATATATATATATATATATATATATATATATTATATTGATGAACTGTCATAATCAACGCCATAGACGCGATTCTGTGTTTATTTCTGTTGCCCCAATTTTTTTCTCTTTATATTTGTAAGTTAATTTTATTTTTATTGTTCTTGGTCCCTATAATCGTATTTCTAAGTTGCGGTTGGATTGCGCTGTGAACCTTAATAATTTGGTAAAATGCATGCAAATATGGCTGTCATGAGTCCTGCATTGAGTAGATAAGAAAAGGGCTGACGCGATCAATGTTGTTACAGAAATATGGAAATGGATTTAGTGCAGTCGGTTTTGAACAGTCTACAAAAATCCGACTTTAATTTTTGTTTCATAATTTAAAATAATTAACTTAATCAGGATCATTTGATCAAGATTGGACGGTTGCCAATACCCGACTGGATGAATGTAGGGGATTTTGACTGCTGATAATCGGGATCCCAGAAATATCTAAACCTTTGTATTAAATCTGTAACTGCAGGGGCTGACAGTAATTTATAATGTATAATATTTGATTAGTAGTTTGGGTTGAGCTCTCATTGCGAGCTTAAATCTTAAGCGGTTGATGCAATCACAATACGTTGCAAAGATCTTTTAAAACCTTTATATTACAGCTGCAACTGCATGCCGACCACAATTTAGAACAATGTGTATAATATAATACTTCTCATTGGCTTAAGTTATAACGGCGGAGGATGGGATCACAATTGCAGTTGTGATGTTGTTGTAGAGATCTCTAAAACCTTTATATTGAGGCTGCAATTGTAGTTACTGACTGTAATATAAAATGATGTTTATAATATCTGATTTCTGATTAGAATCAATAAAAATTTGAAATTATTTTTGTAGGTGGTGGAAAGAAAGACATGGGTGGCAAGGCACCAAGTTGGTCAGACCAATGGGGAACAGGTGGGTTTGGTAGTGATGAGTATGAGGATAGTGACATGATGAAGAAGAATGATAAGGGCAGTGCAAGTGGCAAGAAGATGGCAGATGCAAAAGCTATGGCATCAGTTGGAATGGACAAAGCCAAAACAGCTGCTGTGGTAAGTGCTCAGAAAGTGAAGAGTGGCACTTCTGCTGGATTCAAATGGGTCAAGAATCAGGTTCAGAAAAGGACTTCCAAGTGAAAACTCACTCATTTGCTTCATTTCATGTTTTTGTTAAATACAACATTGGTGCTCCAACATAGTGATTGATTATATGATTTGGTTTTTAATTTGGAGTACAGAAGTTCATAATAGTTTCTTGTTATTTCTATTTTTCATTTGTTTATAGGAAAAATGTGGAATGTTATAACGTTTTCTTCTATCTTTCTGGGATTGGTCAGTCAATAGATAAATTTTACAGTTTTACATTTACATCATTTGTGCCACAATGTTCATAGTTTAAGGGTTCGATTAGAGGTGATGCATGATAGTCATATCAAGTGAGAATGGTCTTTTTTGTATGAGAGTGAGAGGGTCTCCTCCTAGCCTTTAGATTAGAATGAAAAGCTGAGAATAAAATGCCTAGTATAAGGGGCTCCACGGTAATGGTTTCATTCGGCCTATCAACCTGTGTTTGGCAGTAAGGAGGCTGGTAAGTAGGTATCAATACGCGAAGCAAGAAACTATACTGTAACACAACTTTGAAGACGCTGGTGAATATTAGTTAGAAGTCACCACCGATAGGTTGGTTTGGTGTCTCAACTGATCTTGCTAGCAAAACAAAATTTGGTGTCTGGGTGTGGCGGTTTAGTGAGAGGTCGGTGTAAAATAGTTTTACATTATTTTAAAATAAAAGGGAAAACACACTGTTAATGGAAATTTATTTAATTAGTTTTACCCTGACGTAGCTCTTTAAAATAAGCAAAATCCTTTTTATAGAACTTGTTTTATACTTTAAAAAATAAAATAAACTCGATTACCTAATCCATATATCTAATCATATGGTAAAATAGAATGTAATAGTACCAGATGAGAGTTGAATATCATGTAATTGTTTGAAAGTTTTATAATCGACAAGTTCACATTTATTTTTAATTAATTAGGAAGTAAATGAAAATAAATTTTTAGGAAATGTATCATGGGTGATGGTCCACCTCTAAATCATTTATTACTATCCGATAATCCAATAGAAATATTAGTATTTTAATTTTAAAGAATATACCTTCCTTTCCATTTAAAAAAAAGTTTTAGTATGACCAAATACAGAGATCATCCCTACAAATTTTGAATAAAACAACATATACCAATGAAATTATTTTACACAAGAAAATGAACGAAAATCAGAACATTTTTAGATTAACACAAGGCAGATCCAAGATAAGCTCCAATAGACCAATACACACAAAGACTAACATCGATCAGCTAATAAACTTTTACAAGGATCAGATTAAACAACAGAATTTACAATTGAGCTGACTTCTTCACAATGGTCATTTTCCATTAAGTTCTATTCACATGGTTGTCTGCCTGCATTATTGAAACATTTTAGATCATCATCCCAAATGTGTTCTCCCCACTGTAGGTCATATATAGAAATCCATCTTCATCCTTGTTTTCTTCGTAAATTGCAGACATCATAGCCGCTGCACAAATATATTATCATTGCTCAATTCACCAAATCAAGTACAATAATATCAATAACCATTATAAATAACAAAAATTTCATATATACTACCATATATACACACACCCATAATACAAAAACCTTATACATTACCAGTTGGTGGTAAAATGTTCTTGACAAAAATGAAGATGGCCTTCTCAGGACTCAGCTTGATTCTCTTCCTCACCACATATACAAACTGGCCAACAGTCAAATCAGCAGGAACAAGATACCTACGTTCATCGAAAAGGGAACAATAAACATGAATATAAAGAAAAGGAAAGACAATATGGATCCACACAGAGCAATCGAACACTCAGATGATTGTCAATGTTCTCCAACAAATGCGAATTTAATGTACCGATGTTACACGTAGCAGAGGCAAATGAAAACAGAGATTGTTAACCATGTAAGCCCCACTAAATAGTAATGGTCAACATTCCAACCAGGTTACTTATTACTATTAAGTTTACAAGTCCATCATTCATTTTCACAATCATCTTTTCTATAATTTTGGAGGGTGATATGACAGAGTAATAGTCATAAGTCATCACTGTAGATGCGCAAGAATACATAGCTCCATTCCATACAACTATGTAATGCGAATAGATACACACAATTTTGTGAGATGAGATCTCAACATTCTAACACTTCCCAATTGTTAATACCAAAGCCTCAACTTAGACCCTTTTGTCACAGTAAGATCAAACTAGGAATTTTCTTACAGCTCTTGAAATCTATTAATGGGCTTTCAAATAAATGAACTCATATACAGCACACATAATATACTTCAGTATAGCAGCACTCCTCATTGCTCCAACACACATCGTAATACTGCTTTTTATATTCTTTAACATTATTCGTATAATAGAATTTTTGAGTAAAGAACACAATTCTGTTTATCATGTTAAAAACATAGAGGAATAAGGTTTGGTAGCTCAAGAACATTATAATTTTATGCCATATACATATACTGGAAATACACTAAACTAGACCGGTTTTGGCCAAACTTCAAAGAAGATATAACCACAGAAGCTCAAGTGTCTGTTTTTTCAATTTTAAAAGTACGTGACATAAAAAACTTCAAGCGAATAAAGAAGAACAAGTTTCACGCAGAAAGTAATCAAGAAGCAAATATTTACACTTATATAAGAAAATTGGAGTAAGTTAACTGTGCCAACAGTCATTTCCAAAGAATAAATAAACTAACTTTTTCTTATCAATTTCAGGAACATCACTCTTCTCCGCCCTCTCAACAATTACCTACATGAAAAGGTCAACAAAATTAGTAAACAGTAAATGAGATTATGACGATGTATGCACACACAACAGAAAGCAGGTCTTACTGGAATTCTATCAGGATACTTCTCTCTTATGCGAGCTGCTTCAGCCTGCCTCCTTTCTGGCATGTAATGTTTGTATAAATTAGAGAACATGTGCTGGACCTATATCACCTAATGTGTAAAGCAAATACAATTTATACAAGTTTCCGCACACTTAGGAATTGTTTTTAGTGGATAGAAGAGTTCTCTTAGCACCATTACAGAAAAGCTCAGATTGTCCAAGAATGTGAAGGTAATAAAAAAAGGGGGCACATCTTACAATCAATCAACAAAGTAAAAAACCCAGTTCACAGGAAGAAGGTAACAGATCATATAGACACCTACCCAAACCAAAAATGTAATACTACCCTCATTTCATTTCAAGTGCCATTTAAGATTGTTTTACACAAAACAAGGAAATCAATAAATTTAGTTGTTTTTGACGAAACTAAGTCTTTTTTCTATGATACCTTTGACGGTTTATTATCTTATTCCACTTATTAATCTGTCTGCAATAAGTTAATTGTTTTATAGACAAAATAATAGTTAACGTTGTCTTGACCTTTGAAATCGACATACAAATAGGAAAAAAAATCATAAAAAAACTGACAAACTCGGAGTTAAAAGGAACAGAGGATATAATAATAACATAACACATGAACTAACAAAAGCAAGGAAACTGTATTTAAGTGCTACAACATAGTCACAGACTCACGTATGATAGATCATTATTTTGTTTATACTGACAAAAAAGAAAGTTAACACAAGACAAATGTTCACATGCCTAACAAATACAAACCTAAGTGAGTGGTAGTATCGAAGGATCACGTGTATCGAGTTTAATTCTTTCAAAATAATGCATTATCTCATATGATGAAAATGAAAAGAAAAAAATAACAGTTGAGAAAATAAAAATTAAAAACAAAATTGAGAAAAAACGAACCAAGGGGGTGTTCGGTCTTGAATGAGCTTTTAGCCATGGATAAAATTCTGCAGCAGAAAACAGAGGTAAAATTAATAAAACCTAATTTACGAATCAGGGTTTGCTACAAATGTAGAAATGATTGAGGAACGAAGACAATTGAAACAAAAAAAAGGAAAAAAAGAAGAATGGGATTTGGAATGGAAAATGAAAAATAAATATTCTTTTACCAGATGAGAGAGAAGTGTGAAGAAGATGCAGAAACTGTGTAAGAGATTGGAGAAGAAGACGAGAAAACTTCTTATATCCATCTTTGCGTAGCAGTGTCTTTGCTCAACGACATCGTTTCTGATCGTACACTATTTTTTTTTTTTCATGTAAAAATGTTTCGATTTGTTAATTTAATTTGAGATAATAATTCAGTCAACTATTTTATTTTTTATTAAATTACTTATTTAATTTTTATATTTTAAATATCAATAAGATTCAGAAATTTAGAAAATTGATAAATTATAAAAAAAACTCCAGAATTGATTTTCACAAATTTCTATATTAATACATTATTATTGTTTTTTTATTTCAATATCAAAGTTTAGTATATATTTCTTTTAATATGGTTTCCACAAAAATGTTATAAAAAATTTTGACGCGAGGCTTTTCAACTCCAAAGTATCATTTTTCTAAATTATCCATACTTATATAACAGTTAAAATTTATTTAAGATTATATATTAATGGATTAAATCATTATCATAAATTGATTGAATAAATTGTTATAATGACCATGGTGTTGACGATAATTTTATTAAATCTATTAAAAAAAAATTATATCATGATACAGATTTAGATTCACTATTGCAATTTTTTCTATATACAACTCTCTATCTTTTGCTTTATTTATTTTTTCTTTTTTATCTCTACTTTTTATTTTGATTTAACATTTTATCTCCTCTAATAACCATAGAATATGTTATCCAATTTGTCATAATACTACTATAGTGATATGTAAATCTAATAGTTTGGTCAAGTTGTAAAAAGACATGTATTAAATTCTTGTAAATTTGAATTTTATTATGTAAATATCATTGTACATATTCAATGAACCTTTATATTTTTCTTACTTTAGACAAAGACGTCATTTCTTCATCCTAAATTGTTGTTATATAAAAATGTAAAAATGTGCATGAGTATGTATTTAATTTTATAATTTTTTTTAAAAAAGATATGTCAAATATCATCATAATCAATTCACACAATTCAAATATTTTAGTTTAAACTTAAAACATATCGATTAATATAACAATATCAACATTTCTCAATTAAACTTAAACTAAAAGACTTTTAATAATGTTAGGGCACTCTAAAAGTAAGAAGAGTTGATTATACAAATAAAATAGATTAAACATTTTATTTTATAATATATTATTAATAATATATTTATCCTTTTCAAATTTTTTATTTTACTCTTCGTGTTAAAAAGATCAAAGAAAAGACGTTGATAAAGAAATGAGGTTGATATTCTTTAAAATACATATAAAAGAAAAACAATGCTACGTGTTATAATTTGAGTAAAATAAATTGATATAAGTTATAATTTGAGGAAAAAAAATTGATATATGTTATAACTTGATTAAAAAAATTGATACGTGTTATAACTATTTATAGCAACTCTTTGATATATGGTAAGAAAATAATATTCAGTATATCAATTATATGAGTGGATAAGAAGTTGAACTAGACGGGAAACAAATGGACTTGTTGAGCATAAGATAATTTTTTAAATGTATTAAACTCTATCTTTGTGTAATTTTTTATCTTCCTTTACACAAGCGTAAATTTTTTTACGGTATTACTTGTCTATATGTTTAATTGTAGTTTTAGTCATTCTATTTCTACTGATTTATGAAATTGATTCTCTTATTTTTTAAAATGATAGTTTTGGTCTATTACTTTAATTTTTTAAATAATGTGACATATGATACGATGATAAAAAGTGATTAACACCCATGAAATTGAACTAAAACGCCGTGAAAACTTAAATTTCAACTTTGGAAATTTTTCATATTTTTAATTTAATTAATGACATATGAATAATTAATACATATATATGATTCTATATCATAGAATTGTATGTCAGATCATTTAAAATATATTAAATCATTATATTTTTAGTTTAAAAATCTGAAAGATGGACCAAAATTGTCGACTTTTAATATTGAGGGATCGGTTTTGTGAATCAATATAAATATATAGAGGGACTAAAACTGCAATTAAATCTTATTTATATAATAAGATCGTGATATATAAGAGAAGTATTCACGCTACCGTATGGATATTTAAAAGGAGTTGTTTGTAAAAAATTAGCACATGCTATTATGTTATATTTGAGAAGATAAATGACTACCGCTCTAAATGACTACTACATAAATTTTATTATTGTTAAATTATAAAAGTATCATAAAGTAACCGTTATTTTAGTTTGACCTAACTCCAAAAGTAAACGGGCTAAAAACTAGATTTGATGTGACTCCACATTAGTTAACTAATTATACAACTGTTGGAGATGCTTTTAGTATTCTTCACCTTTCTATCGTTTGGAGCTATGCAAATCCTCTAACTTTCACTAACTATTGTTAGACAAAATTATGAAATCTACTAAGGCACTCACAAAAAAGGTATCACTAGTAGAGATTTGAGTTTTTAATACAATAGAGTTAAGTCGTTTATGTGCCACGAGACTTAACAAATGAATCAGATTAATAAAATGAGGTGGTGACAATTTTGTAAATATGTGAAACACGATTACGGTTATGTTGGCAACTAACTTAAGAGATACAGTAAAAATAAAATAAAAAAAATTAATATATCTCGTCTTATTCCCTGGCTAAGTTGGTTACTTGTTGAACGACTTAATAAAATTGAGGTGGTGACAATTTTATAAATATTCTTTAATGTAGTTATATTGATAACCGCGGCGTTAGGCATACTGAAAAAATATAAAAAAATGTGGTCTATTTTATCTTCCAACTCCCAAAACATCTGCGCTCTATGTAACACCCCAAATTTTATAATAAATTTTCTTCATCAAATAGGATTTTAGATAATTAATTTGGTGTTAAAATTGTTTTAAAATATATGTGGATAAATCTTATGACTAACTTTGTTTATACGAGTGTTTTCTATGATATGTAAATGTTGTATATATTTAACTAAATAAGTGATATACATAATTGATATTATATTTTATTATTTTATATATTTTTCTATAAATAATAGTATTTTAGTGTAAATGTATACGTGTATTTGTAATTAGTGTGATATTTTCTTGTATGTTTGACTGATGTTAAGTGTGCACATAATTATATTTAATTATTTATAAATATATGTTATTTTAATTATTTATTTTACAACTAATTATCTTGATATGTTAATAATTTTAATATTGATTTTCTTTATTTTTATATAGTTGCTATCATATGAGGATTTTATAAATAGTTATTTTGATTTAGTAAGTAATATAAATTGTTGGTGTTATATTTATTTATTTATTTTATCATTTCGACTATTCTATAAAGATGATGTATTTTTATGTGATTATTTTGAAAAATGTTATAGTAATAGTTATATTTATTATTTTTAATATGAGGGTTTTAGTTTATCTATGTTAAGGATAAATAATATTATGTTAAAATGAGTATTTTAGAGAAAAGTTTCTAAAAAAGTAATTTTGGAGCAGACGACTGTTTGCACCCCTATTTTTACTTTTGCATATTAATTTGGGCTGTTATTGATTGGACTTTTCCTTTCTACACCTGCGAGTTACTCATTACACCCCTATTTCTGCCTCAGACTTGACTACCTGTGTTGGGCCTTACAGTTTTACTCTTGTACCTGTGCATCCTGCAATCTGCACCCTCCTCCTGCAATTAAAAATAAAAAAATAAAAAATAAAAAACACGAAAATATCACATCCAAATAACTCAACCCCTTTTTCTCTCAAATTCACTCCCACCAATTCCTTGTTGTTTTGAAACGATCTTAACCTCTATCTTACACAAAATCGGCCACTGAATCCATTTTTTGCATCAATTTTAACGATCGTGGCTCAGTTTAATCGAAAACAGTTGCATTTCTTTCCTTGGGCGTGCTGTTTTTGGCCGACTCTGATCACCACCTTTGTCGTCTCAAAAATAATTGTATCATTTTTGGATTCCTCTCGTCGAAACCTTTAAGATTCACTACTCATTTGTATTTTTCATTGAAGTTGACGTCGGACACTTTCGACAATCTGACAAGTGGTGAGACTTTTTCTGCAATTTTTTCTCGTTGCTTTGACTCAATTTTTGTTCCTAAATTTTTTATTAATTATTTAAAATTTAATTTTAAGCTCAACATAATTTTTCAGTCAAGTGTCAATGATTTTGTGAACTCGTTGTTTATTTGGATTCGCTCGCTGTAAGTTGTTGATCTACAGTTGCTGTTGAAAATTTCGATTGATTTCTGTGTTTAAGAAAGCGTCTATATAAGGTAAAGGGTGAGAGAGCATTTGAATTCATGAGCATAATATATTACGAGATAAACGGGAAAACTGTATTTCCCAACAATTCATCTGGGGCTCGCTACATAGAACAGTATCCCTTTGAGAAATAAATAAATTAATGTGAAAATATTGGGATTGTGAAATTAAAATGTTAAATAGAATTGTTTATAACATGTTGATTGATTTAATTTTGAATAATTGTGTGGTATTTGATATTTGATATTGTTGTGATGTTGGATGTTGGATGTTGAATGAAATTATGTGCATATGTTTGATTAGACGAATTTTTGTGATGTGATAATAAAAGATTGGTGCATTGTATGTGTATGTGATGATAATGATGATGTTTGCTTGATGACAATGATGTTATGAAATTCTGATGAGTTTATATGATGATCATGATTATGTATGATTAATGATGTTATAAAATTGTGATGAGAATATTGAAGTACTCCATGGTTAATGAGATAATGATGATTCCTAAAAATGACGCTCTTAATGGAGTAGTCTAAACTAACGAGGGGAGAAAATATTTTGAGAATTTGTGAAGTGGAGATTATTTTGTCATCATATAGGTAGGGCTTGACAAGCCTAGTGATTTCGGGGAAGTACAACTGAATAAGACTGATCGTGGCGGGCTGCTATTGAGCCTTAAGGCAAGATTGTTAGACCTTGGAGGTATTCGGGTGGGGAATTCCTAGGTGACTTGGAGGTAGCACTCCAAATGTCGAGAGCTACCATGCAACACACGTTTACCTCAACTGTCACGTATATATGTCCCGGGTTAAGTTGAGGGAATCTATGAGGACAAGGCCAATTTGAATTGTTCGTCCACCAGGATTGTGGCATAGTATCAAGCCTCCTAACCAAGTACTTCAGAGTTAGAATGGTCCCACATTGTGAAGTAGAGTCTAAGCTCATACGTAGCATTGCATTTCCTTGTGATTGTTTTGTTGTGATTGGTGTGTTTCAAAAGCGATAATAATTTTCTTAGATGATTTGATGTTATAGTGAAATTTAATGATTTTCCTTGAGTGGTTTTGACTTTATAATGTTATGTTTTTCCTTGAAGAATGTTTGTGTAATGATGCATTTTATTTATGATTAATTGTGTGTTCTTCTTATTTATATTATATTATTAACACGATTTCAAAACTCACCTCCTTCGTTGTTTGTATTTGACTAACTTGACCATGCGTTTGCAAAATCGCAATTGTTACAGGTTAATGAGTCTTGAAGTTCAAGTTTGTGAGTAACCCCGCTCTGATAGGTGATACCGGGGAATAAGGGTTGTAATTTGAAACGAAATTTTTGTATGGAAACGTTAGAAGTACTAGTTAGTTTTTAGAATCAAATCAAGTAATTATACTTAAATCAAGCTTATCTAGATTGCACTATTTTAATAAATAAAAAAATTAAGTGTAAAGTGTTCTATTTTATTTTTTTAGAAACGTGATATCCTAAATTAAAAATAAAAGTTTATATTCTATTGGAAATAAATTGTATTTATCCACTGCAAATTGTATAGGAATATTATATAAATTATTATATATATATTATTTTGGGGTTTAGAGTGTCACATTATTGGTATCAGAGCAGGTATGTTCAATCAATCCGAGTGGGTTGAGTGTCTGTTCAATGTGAGTCAAATGTCAGTTGTGTCAATTGTGTTTTCTTGAGTATTAATTATTTTTACTATCATGTTTTTTGTCTGTTATATTATTGTGTTACGTGATGTATGATTTTGTATTATTGTACATATTTTTGAAGTTACTAATTAACTATTTACTATTTTTTTACTCTAATTGTGTTGAGTTGTGGATTCTAAGTTCCTATTTAAGTAATTAAATATAATAGGAAATTATGTCTTAAAATTTAAGTTAATTTGAATTGTTGACATGCTTGAGTTAATTATCTTTTGATTGGACTTGTGTTTATAATGTTGATTTTTTGCTCTTTTGTTATAGTGAATAGGTAGAAATAAATTTTTCTTTTGGTTGGCTATTATATGTTTGAAATTATGAATTTAATCGATGTGATACTAGTTATCGATTGATAGACCTTGTCTTTATGGTCATTACATGACTATTAAAATTTTGAATTTGCTAATGAAGTCAATTTAGAAAGTTAGCAGTAATTTTGAAATATTAGAAAACTCATATTAATAATAATTATTATTATTCTTGAATATTAGAGGTGGTAGAACTTAGAAGTTAAAAAAAAAATTACGTGTGTTAGAGTTGACTTATTTTGTAAAATGAAAAAAATAACTTTTGTTTGAATTACTCTTGATTATTTAAAAAAAATTAAATTGAGTTGAATTTTTATTGTTTATAAATTAACAATAATTCTATACTATTGATTTTATTTACTACCTAAAATAACTGAAAATTTATACTATATTTTACTATGTGTTGTTTTTAAGAAAATCCTAAAGTGTTGTTTTAGAGGGGCTGTGAATATTCATGAGAGTGTTAGGATATTTGTTTGAATTTATTTATTTAGATAATATTAACTCATTAGAGTTTAACTTGATATTAGAGTTTTAGATTTTAAGAACTCAATAGTGATTTATAATTGTACAAAAAAAGTCACATGACAAAATGTCTACTAATTGAGAAAGAGAAGGAAAAAAAAAATTATTTTAGAAGATTCGTTGTAAATATAGTTTTTAGAAATCAGGGAAAAAATATAACTATTTTAGAAGTCTTGATGAATTATAAAATTTTGTATCCAATTTTATATACATGATTTGATTTCAAAATATAGGTTGAAAAAAAATAATTTTAAGAGTGCTTAAATATCTTGAGAGGTATTTTGGTTGTTAAGATATTGGTGAAATTTTAGTAATTTTATTGATTTTAAAAATAGTAAAAAAAAAATCATAAGATTTATTAAGACGTAATCCAAGGAAACGTTTGAAATTAGGAAGAAATATTATTTTATGGTATTAAAAGATTAGTGATCCTTTTAAAATAATTTAAGTGTTCAAAATCAAATTTTAGAGTATTGATTAACCACTAAAATGATTTACATATTAAGAGATTTATTTTAGTTTTATGATTTTTATATTAAGTTCGAGTAAAAATAGTTGCCTACTTTACTTGCTAATTGAAAATCTTTGTTTCAATTTTTTTTAAATGATAAAGATTGATTTAAAAAAAAGGGCTAATTATTAATTTAATTGTGATAAGTTTCATGTTGTTGGATTGCTATGAGAATATTTTACATCATGATGTCAATCATTGAATTACTTATATGCAAGTATATGTGATTAGGTGAATGTGAAAGTGTTTGTGTTTCATACGTTCTAAGTGTTGAAAATTTGTGAATAGTTTTTAGAGTAATTGAGAGTGTTTAAAAGTGAAATAATGCTATATTTCTTTATTTTAATTGGCGATTCATATTGATGTAAGTGTCATTTCTTTTGTTGTTATACTCAATTGTAAATTACAAATAAATTATTGAAAATGTGTAATTAAGTGGGTTTTTAACTTGAAGTAAGGAGTAGGAGTTGTGGCTTGCACTCCTGAGCCACGTTAACAATACTTTTAATCATCCATGTTTGAATTTGAATTACTCCAGTTATAGTTCCTTAAGTAGTTGACTACATGAGTAGGAGGGACTAGCTACCCCGATGACTCATCGTCAATAAAAGAGACAACGATAACTCATTATTTTGTTAGAATAACCTTTTAATTTTATTTTTTAAATAGTTAAAAAAACATGTTCATTGCTTATATCAATTGAATGAATTTAATTATTAAATATACGTTATTGGGAAATAGTATCTCTATCATTAGTTTTTTTTTTTTTTTACTTTCTCCTTGATTATATACAGAGTACATTTTTATAGAATAATTGATTGTAAATCTATTATAATATTATTAAGTTGTTAGATGTGTTTAATATTTTAAAAATTGATCTCTTTGTCAGACCTAAGTTAAATTTGTTGAATGTTTGGTGATATGATTTAGACTTTATTTTAATGAGTAAAACTAGTAATATTTGGTTTCAAAGAAATAGTTGAAATTTACAACGTAATTGAAATGTGGTTCATTTAACCAAACTAAACGAACTACATTATTATTGATAAAATCTATGTGTTATGGTTTACATGTAAATTATAGCGAGTAACTCTACGCTATTTTATTTCATAATTGAATGATAAATGTTATGTGTTTAATTGATTTATTTTGTCCTTTTAGCCTATCATGCTAAGTTAATTGCTTTTTGACATATTGTGCTTAAATGACTAGTGAATGCATTATGTATGTTTATTATATCTTTGGGTACTAATTAAGTTTGAATCTTGAGAGTATTTAGTTAGATATTAGTTCGCTTGTTGTTCACCACAAATTTCGAGGACGAAATTTCTTTAACAAGGGGAGAATTGTAACACCCCAAATTTTATAATAAATATTTTCTTCATCAAATAGGATTTTAGATAATTAATTTGGTGTTAAAACTATTTTAAAATATATGTGGATAAATCTTCTAACTAACTTTTGTTATACGAGTGTTTTCTATGATATGCTAATTTTGTATATATTTGACTAAATAAGTTATATAAATAATAAATATTATATTTTATATATTTTTCTATAAATAATAGTATTTTAGTGTAAATATTTTAAAGAATAAGATTTTAGGCGACTCTACATGTATACGTATGTTTGTAATTAATGTGATATTTTCTTGTATGTTTGATTGATGTTAAGTGTTCACATAACTATATTTGATTATTTATAAATATGTTACTTTAATTATTTATTTTACAAATAATTATCTTGATATATTAGTAATTTTAATATTGATTTTCTTTATTTTTATATAGTTGCTATCGTATAAGGATTTTATAGATATTTATTTTGATTTAGTTAGTAATATAAATTGTTGAAGTTATATTTATTTATTTTATTATTTCGACTATTCTATAAAGATGATGTATTTTTATGTAATTATTTTGAAAAATGTTATAGTAAAAATTATATTTATTATTTTTAATATGATGGTTTTAGTTTATCTATGTTAAGAATAAATAGTACTATGTTAAAACGAGTATTTTAGAGAAAAGTTTCTAAAAAGGTAAAATAAGTTATTTATTTATTAAGGGCTTTTATTAATACTAAAAAATGAATTTTGGACCAGACGACTGTTTGCACCCCTATCTTTACTTCTGCATATTAATTTGAGTTGTTATTGATTGGACTTTTCCCTTCTACACCTGTGAGTTACTCATTACATCCCTATTTCTGCCTCAGACTTGACTACTTGTGTTGGGCCTTACAGTTTTACTCTTGTACATGGGCATATGCAATCTGCACCCCTCATTCTGCAATAAAAAAAAACACGAAAATCTGACAGTCAAATCGCTCAAACCCTTTTTCTCTCAAATTCACTCCCACCAATTCCTTGCTGTTTTGAAACGATCTCAACCTCTGTCCCATAAAAATAGGCCACTAAATCCATTTTTGGCGTCAATTTTAATGACCGTGTCACCGTTTAATCAAAAACAGCTGCGTTTCTTTCCTTGAGCGTGCTGCTTTTGGCCAATTCTGATCACTACATTTGTCGTCTCAAAAAACTAGTATTATTTTTGGATTCATCTCATCGAAACCTTCAAGAAGCACTACTCATTTGTATTTTTACGGTGAAGTTGACGTCTGACCCTTCTGACGGTCTAACGAGTGGTGAGACTTTTTCCGCAGTTTTTTGTCGTCGCTTTGACTAAATTTTTGTTCCTAAAATTATTATTAGTTGTTTAAAATTTATTTTTAAGCTCAGTATAATTTTTCAGTCAAGTCTCAACGATTTTGTGAACTTGTCGTTTATTCGGATTCGCTCGCTATACGTTGTCAATCTATAGTTGTTGTTGAAAATTTCCATTGATTTATGTGTTTGAGAAAACATTTAAATAAGGTAAGGGGTGAGAGAACGTTTGTATTCATGAGCATAATATATTGTGAGATGAACGGAAAAACTGTATTTCCCAATTTCTCAACAATTCATTCGGGGCTCGCTACATACAGCAATAGCACTTTGAGAAATAAATTAATTAATGTGAAATATTGGGATTGTGAGATTAAAATGTTAAATAGAAATGTTGATAAGATGTTGATTGATTTAATTTTGAATAATTGTGTGATATTTGATATTGTTGTGATGTTGGATGTTGAATGAAATTATGTGCATATGTTTGATTAGCCGAATTTACGTAATGTGATAATAAAATATGGATGCATTTATGACATATGTTTATGTGATGATAATGATAATGTTTGATTGATGATAGTGGTGTTATGAAATTGTGATGAGTTTATATGATAGTCATGGTTATGTATGATTAATGTTATTATAAAACTGTGATGAAAATATTGAAGTACCCTATGGTTGATGAGATAGTGATGATTCATAAAAATGATTCTCTTAATGGAGTAGTATAAACTAACAAGGGGAGAAAATATATTGAGAATTTATGAAGTGAAGATTATTTTGTCATCATATAGGTAGGGCTTGATAAGTCTAGTGATTCCGGGGAAGTACAACTGAATGAGTCTGATCGTGGCGGTCTGCTGTTGAGCCTTAAGGCAAGATTGTTAGACCTTTGAGGTATTCGGGTGGGAATTCCTAGGTGACATGGAGGTAGCACTCCAAATGTCGGGAGCTACCACGTAACACACGTTTACCTCGACTGTCACGTATGTGTGTCTCGGGTTGAGTGTAGGGGATCTATGAGAATAAGGCCAATTTGAATTATTCGTCTGTCGGGATGGTGGCATAGTATCAAGCCTCCTAACCAAATACTTCAGAGTTAGAATGGTACCACATTGTGAAGTAGAGTCTAAGCTCATGCATAACATTGCATTTCCTTGTGATTGTTTTGTTGTAACTGGTGTGTTTCAAAAACAATAATAATTTTCTTAGATGATTTGATGTTATAGTGAAATTTAATGATTTTCCTTGAGTGGTTTTGACTTTATAATGTTATATTTTTCCATGAAGAATGTTTGTGTAATGATACATTTTATGTATGGTTAATTACGTGTTCTTCTTATTTATATTATACTATTACAATGATTTCAAAATGTTGGTATGATGGCCTCTATCCTTAGGATGTTTTATACAATTTTACTAGCAATATTATCTAATTTTTCCTAAGTGATGAACTTAATATTAAAACCAACTTGTTTAATATTAATTCCAATTCAACAGTTATAGATTCAAAAACATATCAAGACAAAGATTCAAATACACATGTATTTTCAAGATAAGAGTACAAATACAATACTTATTCAAAAGATTAATCAAGACAGAAATTCACAACCAAACATTTAAGAACAAATATTCAAGATCAATATAAAGAGAAGAGAGAAAAGGAAATAATGCACCAGGAATTTTATATTGGTTCGACTATCAGTTTAATAACCTACATCCAGTCCTGAAATCTACAAAAGATTTTAGCCTTTCACTAGAATTGATTTTAGTACTTTTTACAGACTTTCCAGCATCACAGCCTATCCATCCAACTAAACCCCAATTCTACCACAATACCAACCTATCCCTAAGAGCTACTCGCCAAGCTTCTAACGAGATCAAGTTGAGGTTTCTTCTTGATGAACACAAGCATCAAAATAGATAACCACCAGTTTATACTACTGGATTTCCAAACCTTCAATTACAGAAATTGTTCTTTCAAAAAGAAACAAAAGAAAACTAAGAAAGGTGACTCAATCACAATGTAAAATCTCACACAAGATATTTTGCCAATGAGTGTTTGTGAGATGTAACTATTTTTCTCTTCAAGGTGTATTTTTCAGCTTCCTATGATTATGAAAAATGTTATGAATTATTTTTGAAAAATTGTGATTGAGTTCGTTTGTATAGTTTCAGAAAAACATCAATTAAATCGATTTTATTAAGGTGTAATACCAGCTTAATCGATTTCCCAATCGATTATCGCGTATCTTGTTTTTCTTTAATCTTGAAACTATATGAACTAATCGATTTGCTAATCGATTCTTTTAATGCACTTTTTAGAAATTGATACTCAGTTCATATCAGAATCAATTGAATAATCGATTATAGGTGTTTTGTTCAAGCAACGAGATCAAAACAATTGATTACTTAGTCGACTCACATAATCGATTTGGCAATGAGCTAAATTCTCTCTGTAACTTAAATATTTACTCCAATTGATTTACCAATCGATTTCACTGGTCACAAGGACTCAAATGTTTTCCTCCAATCGATTTGGCTTGTTACAGTGACTTAGCTATTTAGTAAAAATCGATGTGTCAATCGATTATGTAATATGTTTCTAATAAATGATTTCATTCAATCAATTACTTAATCGATTGGTGCAAAGCTTGCAACTTAAGAAACTTATTTCAATTGATTGTCCAATCGATTGTGTTGATCACATAACACATGTCTTATGAAAAAGTATTTTCGTAATCGATTTGCCAATCGATTAATTCAGTAAGAGTTTGGTTCTGTGAATTACAAAATCGATTAGTCAATTGATGTGCAAATCGATTGTTCAATTGATTGGTTTAATCACACAACACAGGTTTTAATAAAACCCTTTAAGTAATCGATTTCCCAATCGATTAACTTAATGAAACATTTCTTCTGTGAGTCAGACAATCGATTGCTCAATTGATTTATCAATTGATTTACCTAATTGATTTATTACTTGATTGATTAAACTTATTTTATGATTTCATTGGCATATATCATGTGAGAAATCATTATGATTAAGTCTACCAAATAGACACAATTAACACTAGACATATTTATACATCATTCTTCAAGCCTTGTAGTATATCATCCATTTGTGCCTGATTGCTTGAGTTCCAAGTTTTGTCCAAGTGTGTAGTGTGTGATTGTATTCCTGAAATGTTTCTCAATTCAAACCATTAGATTAATCAAATAATGCATGTTCGTTGTATGTTTGGAATTTATATCGAAATCATGATCAAGGAGGCCTATGTCTTACAATCTCCCCCTTTTTGATTAAATGACAAACATACAATTTAAATTTGAATTTATAACTTTATAGTAACTATTATTTAAAAGCTCCCCCTGAATTATAGACTTCATAATTCATTCTAAGTTTGATATCAGAGCACATATTCAAGTTTGATATTAGAGTAATCAGAGCATAGTATCAGAGCATCCAATTTGAAATCATTTAAGTTTGGTAACATAGTACATAAGAGTACACCACTCAAATTTATTTAAATTTGGTATACCAGAGTGTTCATGCAAATTGTGTATCAGAGCATTCATAAGATTACAGAATTAAATCACATAAACACAATTTTACAGTTTAAAGCACAACATCAGCACAATGTGTCAGAGCATTCAATGTATCAGATCATTCAGATTTCAGTATCAGAGCATGAATTTGCATTTTAGTATCAGAGCATCAACACAATCTAAATTTATTCAGATTTCAGTATCAGAGCATTCTGAATAAATTGACAATTTACAATTTGAAGTACAACATCAACATAATATAAATTTATTTACATATCAGAGTACAAGTGAGCACAAGTGATTAGAGCACAAAAACAATAGATCATAGCACAGTTAAATACAGTTAAATTGGATCAAATTCTCCCCCTTTTGTCATTATATTCAAAAAGGAAAATACAATTGCAAGATATACACTGAAAACACAGAAACATTGCAAAAACACCAAAGAAAACAAAATCCTAAACAACTAAGTCTAGGCCTGTTCCTCATTATCACCAGTGGGAGAGGTAGAGACTGCTGTATTAGCCTCAGCAAGTGTCTCCTCACCATGAGGTTCAGTACTATCAAGGTTAATAGGATTTGTTTCTTCAGCTGCCTGATTGCCAATGTCAGCTATGTCTTCAAAAGACATCTTGAGACCCAAATGGCTTTGGATAACATCTACATCTTGAACAACTGAGTTGAAAGTTGCTTGGAGTTTCCTAAGTGCGGCTTCCACCCTAGCATTGTGGGCAGCCTGAGACTCCATAAATTCCAGCAACTTAGCTAAAACCACATATTGGTTTTCAGCTGGCTCAGGTTGTTTAGCATTTGGTTGAGCTCTCATCCAAACACCATTAATCCTTTTCAATTGCATCTGATTAACAATTGATTCTCCAAAAGTTAGAGTGGTTTTGGTTGATTCTTCATTGATAAAGGAGATTTTGAAATGTCTCAGAATCTTGGTTATTAGTTGGGGGTAGGGAAGCATCAGCTTTCCTTGGGCTGATTCTACCATATTCCTCAGCATGATCCAAGCCCAGCTCATCTTGAGCTCCTTGTATTGTCCCCACAGTAGCATGATATCCAGCTTTTGCACAAAAGCATGATTGCCTGATCTAGGTACCAACATCCTTGTCAGCACATACATCAACATTCTATGTTGGACCTTCATCTGACCGATTGGGAGAGATATCTATTCCACAAATCCTTCGATCATCAGGTCTTGAATTGTTGTGTGTCTGTCTACTGATGTTTCCCATTCATCATCAGCAGAATCAAGATCAGTCCTGCCATCAATAGATTCTCCATAAAAGGGCAGCCGTGTCAGCTTGGAGAACTCTTCAAAGGACATAGAAATTTTCTTCCCTTTAACTTTAGGCTTAAAACCAGTGTCAGTGAGTTTGAAGTTAGAATAGAAAACTTTAATCAGTTTTGGATAGGTTTCGAGGGAGTAGGAAAGAAAATCCACCAAACCATGAAGTCTGAGGTGGTTTTGGAACGTGAATCCGTTTGAATCAAAATATGCAAAATCCAGAGTCCTTGCCTCATGGATTTTTCTTTTTAGAAAAGCAGGAGATAGAGCAAAGTCCTCAACATTTTTACCTTTAGAAGATTGAGGCTTCTTGGGTTGAGGAGAAGAAATGGGTTTCTTCTTCTTCTTTTGTGTTGGATCTTTCATTGCATCAACCATTAGTTTTTCAGTTTGAGGCTCCTTCCTTTTCTTTGTTTTGCCTTGATCAATGGCAATGGCTTTCCCTTTGTCCTTTGCCATTATCTTATGGGTTGGAATGGACACTCTTTTTGAAGTGGGTGGAGGGGAGGGGGTTCTTCCACTTGAGGTTGATGAAGGGGATGGTGATTTGTAAGCTGTCTGTTTCACTCTAGCCATTTGCAAGATTTAGGAAGTTTGAGATGTTTCAAGGAATCAGAGAAACTTTAGAAGTGTGAAAGTTCAGAGAAAACGTAGAGAGATTTGAGAAATTTGGAGAAAATGTATTGCGAAATCGATTTAGGGTTTTAAGTAGTGTGTTCAGAATCGATTAGCCAATTAATTTTTTTAAGTATTCGCACACGTACGTCGATTGGTCAATCGATTAGGTTACCGTGACTGGGGGGAAGTGAAAAAGATTCAGTCATCATTGCCTCCAACGGCTAGTAAATTTTTGCAACAGTCATATTTCAAATCGATTCCCAAATCGATTTCCTTAATGACTGAATCGATGTTCAAATCGATTTCCATATCAGTTCTGAATACTTCTCATATCAGCATCGACTTCCAAATCGACTTAATATTTGACACAATCGATTACCCAATCGATGCTCGAGCTGGAGTTTGGAAAATTTCTCACATCTTGGATGTCTGGGAAAATAAATCGATTATTCAATCGATTTTTTAAAGCTATTTTCCATTTCTTCAATCGATTTACCATTCGATTGATTTGATGAATACTTCAGTATTTACTGATGTCTGGGTGTACAAATCGATTATGCAATCGATTTTGTAATGTTGATTTCCTAGTGTGTCACGGGATAATCGATGTCTCAATCGATTATTCACAGGGATCATATTTCAGTTTGATCTATTATCCCAAGTTTCATTCTAATATAGAAGAAACTTTCTTTGGGTAAAGCTTTGGTCAAAATATCAGCTAATTGATCAGAAATATTAATGTATTCAAGCATGATATTACCATTTTGATATTGATCCCTAATAAAATGATGTCTAATCTCAACATGCTTAGTTCTAGAGTGCATAACAGGATTTTTGGTAATATTTATGGCACTAGTATTGTCACACATGATTGACACAGTTCCAAGATCAACACCAAAGTTAGATAGGTGTTGTTTCATCCATAAAATTTATGCACAACAGCTTCCAGCAACTACATATTTAGCCTCAGCTGTTGAAAGTGCAACCCTATTTTGTTTCTTGCTATGCTAAGATACAAGTGAATTCCCTAATAGATAGCAAGTACCAGATGTACTTTTTTTGTCTAATTTGCAACCAGCAAAATCAGAATCATAATAGCCAACAAGAGATCCCTTAGGATACCATAAACCTAGATTTTTGGTTCCTATTAGATATCTAAAAATTCTTTTGACTGCACTTAGATAGGATTCCTTAGGATTAGCTTGATATCTAGCACACATGCAGACACTAAACATAATGTCAGGTCTACTAGCTGTAAGATATAATAAAGATCCTATCATGCCTCTAAACATGGTTATATCTACAGATTTTCCCTTCTCATCTTTATCTAAATGACAAGCTTGACTCATAGGTGTATCAATGGATTTAAATTTATCAAAGCCAAACTTCTTTAAAAGATCATTACAGTATTTTGTTTGACTTAGGATGATGCCATTCTTGCTTTGGTTGATTTGAAATCCCAAGAAGTAAGTTAATTCTCCCATAATGGACATTTCAAATCTTCCTTTCATCACATTTTCAAAATCTTTGCAAAGTTTACTCTTTGTGGATCCAAAGATTATGTCATCAGCATAAATTTGGACAAGCAAAATGTCTTTTCCTTGTTTCTTTATAAAGAGTGTTTTATCAACATTTCCTCTTGAAAAATTTTGTTGTATGAGGAAATTTCTTAGTTTTTCATACCAAGCTCTTGGAGCTTGTTTCAATCCATAGAGAGCTTTTGTTAGTTTATAAACATGGTTTGGAAAAGCAAGATCCTCAAATCCTGGAGTTTGACTGACATAAACCTCCTCTTGGATATCTCCATTTAGAAAAACACTCTTTACATCCATTTGATACAATTTAAAATCCATGACATAAGCATAAGCAAGCAAAATCCTAATTGCTTCTAATCTGGCTACAAGCGCATAAGTTTCATCATAGTCAATACCTTCTTCCTGATTATAACCTTTAGCAACTAGTCTAGTTCCTAGTTATAACTCCATTTTCATCCATCTTATTCCTAAACACCCATCTGGTTCCAATTACATGTTTGTTATCTGGTTTAGGAACTAAGATCCATACCTTGTTTCTCTTAAATTGATTAAGCTCTTCCTGCATGGCAATTATCCAGTCATTGTCCATAAGAGCTTCTTTAATATTTTTAGGTTCTACTTGAGATACAAAGGCTATGAAATTGCAGAAGTGTCTAAGTGTTTTTCTAGTAGCAACTCCTTTAAAAATTTCTCCTATTATGTTGTCAATGGGATGGTTTTTGTTAAACTTCCATTCCTTAGGTAAGTCATCTTCCCTTATAGGTTCTATACAATTAATGTTAGTTGGAGGTACTGTTTCATTAGGTTCTGTTGGATCAGATTCTACAATTTCATCCAAAGAGTCACCAACTATAAGAGGGGTGCTGTTCAAGTTTTCAACAAACATTCCATCAAATTTTACATGAACAGATTCCTCTATAGTTTTAGTTCTTTTATTGTAGATCCTATAGGCCTTACTAGATTGTGAATATCCTAGAAAGATTCCCTCGTCTGCCTTAGAGTCAAACTTTCCTAGATGCTCTTTTCCATTATTCAATACAAAGCATTTGCATCCAAGACTCTAAAGTATAGGCCTAATTAGAACTCTATTAACTACATGTGTGGCTGTGCTTATTGCATCAGCCCAAAAATATTTAGGAAGATTTGAGTCTTTAATCATAGTCCTAGCTAGTTCTTCTAAAGACCTATTCTTCCTTTCTACAACTCCATTCTGTTGTGGAGTTCTTGGGGCTGAGTAAATGTGGTGAATTCCATTTTGTTCACAGTAGTTGTTAAAGGATTCATTTTGAAATTCTCCACCATGATCATTCTTAATGGATATTATTTTTTGATTCTTCTCATTTTGAACTAAATTTGCAAATCTTTTGAAAATAGAGAAGGCCTCACTCTTGTGAGACAGAAAAAACATCCAAATATACATAGAGTAATCATCTACTAACACATAACCATACAAGTTTCCTCCAAAGCTTTTCACTTAAGATGGACCAAAAAGATCCATATGTATTAATTGTAAAACCTTATTGGTTTGAACCAAATCTATTGGGGGGAATGATGACTTAACTAGCTTACTTTTCTCACAGGAGTCACACAATTTATCCTTAGTGAACTTTCTGTTTGGGAGTCCTAGAACTAATTGTTTACTAACAAGTTTGTTAAGGTGATCTATATGTATATGAGCTACTCTCTTATGCCATAACCATTTTTCATCAGAATTGGATAATAAACAGCAAATAGTACTAGCAGGCAAAGCATTAAAATCAAGCATCTATATGTTATTGACCCTTTCACCTACCAATTTTATGTCTTTATTCTCCTTGTGCTCAAGTATACAAGACTGAGATGTAAAATATACTTGGAATCCTTTATCACAGAGCTGACTTATACTAAGCAGGTTGTGTTTCAAACCTTTTACATAGAGAACGTCCTTGATTATCGTTGTTGATTCTCTCCCTATGTCTCCAATACCAAGTATTTTACCTTTGTTGTTGTCACCATATTTTACATATCCACCAGTTTTTAAATTCAGAGACGAGAATTTTGATTTGTCTCCTGTCATATGCTTGGAACATCCACTATCTAGGTACCATGAGTGAGTCTTGGATGTCAAGCATATCTGCAAAATGGAATTTAAATTTTGGTTTTAGGTACCCAATTCAGATTGGGTCCTGGAAGGTTAGTTTCAAACATTGGTTTCTTTACTTTCCAAATTTGTTTCCATCCCTTGTTAGTAAGTTTTTTCAGTTTACAATTCAAAGCAATATGTCCCTTTTTACAACAAAAGTGACATGAAACAACAAAGGATGAATTCTGATTTAGTTTAGTGAAGATATCATGCATATGCTTTGATCTAACAAATTTCTGATTCTTTTTAGCATTCCTGTTTTGTCTATAGCGAATTCCACATTTATTATTGTGATTCTGTTTAACATTCCCATTTGGTCTATAACCAATTCCAGATTTTTCATTAAGATTCCTTTGGTTTCCAAGAAGTATATTTAAGTTGTTTTTACCACTATTAAACTTTTCTAAATCACATTGCAGTGCATAAGCTTCCTTTTTCAGAGTTTCATTTATGTCTTTAAGAGACTCATGTTCCTATTTAATCTCTTCATAAATCATGCACTGTTTTTCTAACAATTTCTTAGTGCTAATTAATTGTTTGACTACCTTAACATGCTCATCGTGCAGTTCATTAAAGCATCATGCAATTCTTCATAAGATGGAATAGAGGTAGTACTTACTTCACTATCAGAATCTGAATCTATGTTGGCCATAAGACACAAGTTTGCTTCTTCTTCTTTTGAAGATGCAGATGATTCTTCATCATTATCATTCCAAGCTATGTAGGCTTTTCTTGTCTTAGGAGGTGGTTGATTGCCTTTAGCCTTTACAGTCTTATTTCTATTTTGCAATTGGAAGCAGTCAGATTTTATATGTCCTGTTTCCCACACTCAAAGCAGGTTATCTTGCTGTCATTTGTCTTTGAATTTGGGGGTTTTCTTGATTTGTTTTCTTTCTTTTTCAGAAACTTTTTGAATTTTCTGACCAGTAATCCAATTTCTGACTCTTCATCAGTCTCACTATTTGAATCGTCAGTGCAGATCTCCTGTTCAGACTTTGTTGGATGAACTTGGGCTTTCAGAGATAGCCCTTTTCTTTTCTTGTCAGTTTGTTCAGCCTCATTCAGTCTGTGCAGTTCCATTTCATGTTCTCTGAGTTTTCCAAAGAGGGTGGCAATTGTCATGCTTCCAAGATCTTTTGATTCAGATATTGCAATGACCTTAGGTTGCCATTCTCTTGTCAAGCATCTCATCACCTTGTTTATCTGTTGCTCATTGTCGATCACTTTACCAAGAGCATTTATGTTATTGATGATGTGTGTGAATCTTGTCTGCATATCATTAACTAACTCCTCTTTCTTCATGTTGAAGAGCTCATACTCATGCATTAGCGTGTTGATTCTAGCCCTTTTGACATTTGTTGTGCCTTCATGAGTTTGTTGCAGTGTATCCCACATCTCCTTGGCAGTTTTGCAGTTAGACACCCTGAAAAATTCGTCAGCACTTAAAGCAAAGGTTATAATGTTTTTGGCCTTTGCATTGTAGCCAACCTTTTTCTTGTCTTCATCAGACCAATAAGTTCTGGGTTTCAGGATTAATGAATCACTTGTGCCAGCTATTCTAGGCACATAGGGACCATCTATTACTGCTTCTAGTATATCAAGACTACATGGTTCTAGAAAAATTAACATTCTCTCTTTCCAATACGTGTAGGCAGCCCCATTAAATGCAGGGGGCCTGGCCTAGGATGCACCTTCTCCTAGAAATTCAATAGAGGACATCTTTTTTTATTTTGAGAATTAGTCTAAAAAGATCAGGCTCTTGATGCTAATTGTTGGTATGATGGCCTCTATCCTTAGGTTCTTTTATACAATTTTACTAGCAAGATTATCTAATTTTTCCTAAGTGATGAACTTAATATTAAAACCAACTTGTTTGATATTAATTCCAATTCAACAGTTATAGATTCAAAAACATATCAAGACAGAGATTCAAATACACATGTATTTTCAAGATAAGAGTACAAATACAATACTTATTCAAAAGATTAATCAAGATAGAAATTCACAGCCAAACATTCAAGAACAAATATTCAAGATCAATATAAAGAGAAGAGAGAAAAGGAAATAATGCACCAAGAATTTTATACTGGTTCGACTATCAATTTGATAACCTACATCCAGTCCTGAAATCTACAAAAGATTTCAGCCTTTCACTAGAATTGATTTGAGTACTTTTTACAGACTTTCCAGCATCACAGCCTATCCATCCAACTCAACCCCAATTCTACCACAATACCAACCTATCCCTAAGAGCTACTCGCCAAGCTTCCAACGAGATCAAGTTGAGGTTTCTTCTTGATGAACACAAGCATCAAAATAGATAACCACCAGTTTATACTACTGGATTTCCAGACCTTTAATTATAGAAATTGTACTTTCAAAAAGAAACAAAAGAAAACTAAGAAAAGTGACTCAATCATAATGTAAAATCTCACACAAGATATTTTGTCAATGAGTGTTTGTGAGATGTAACTATTTTTCTCTTCAAGGTGTATTTTTCAGCTTTCTGTGATTATGAAAAATGTTAGGAATTATTTTTGAAAAATTGTGATTGAGTTCGTTTATATATTTTCAGAAAAAAATCAGTTAAATCAATTTCCCAATCGATTTTATTAAGGTGTAATACTAGCTTAATTGATTTCCCAATCGATTATTGCGTATCTTGTTTTTCTTGAATCTTGAAACTATATGAACTAATCGATTTGCTAATCGATTCTTTTAATGCACTTTTCAGAAACTAATACTCAGTTCATATCAGAATCGATTGAATAATCGATTATAGGAGTTTTGTTCAAACAACAAGATCAAAACAATCGATTACTCAGTCGACTCACATAATCGATTTGGCAATGAGCTAAATTCTCTCTATAACTTAAACATTTACTCCAATCAATTTACCAATCGATTTCACTAGTCATAGGGACTAAGATGTTTTCCTCCAATCGATTTGGCTTGTTACAATGACTTAGCTATTTAGTAAAAATCGATGTGCCAATCGATTATGTAATATGTTTCTGATAAATGATTAACCAGTTCATTCAATCGATTACTTAATCGATTGGTGCAAAGCTTGCAACTTAAGAAACTTATTTCAATTGATTGTCCACTCGATTATGTTGATCACAGAACACATGTCTTATGAAAAAGTATTTTTGTAATTGATTTGCCAATCGATTAATTCAGTAAGAGCTTGGTTCTGTGAATTACAAAATCGATTAGTCAATTGATGTGCAAATCGATTGTCCAATTGATTGGTTTAATCACAGAACACAGGTTTTAACAAAACCCTTTATGTAATCGATTTCCCAATCGATTAACTTAATGAAACCTTTCTTTTGTGAGTCAGATAATCAATTGCTCAATTGATTTATCAATTGATTTACCTAATTGATTTATTACTTGATTGATTAAACTTATTTTATGATTTCATTGGCATATATCATGTGAGAAATCATTATGATTAAGTCTACCTAATAGACACAATTAACACTAGACACAATTAACACTAGACACATTTATACATCATTCTTCAAGCCTTGTAGTATATCATCCATTTGTGCTTGATTGCTTGAGTTCCAAGTTTTGTCCAAGTGTCTAGTGTGTGATTGTGTTCCTGAAATGTTTCTCAATTCAAACCATTAGATCAATCAAATAATGCATGTTCATTGTATGTTTGGAATTTATATCAAAATCATGATCAAGGAGGCCTATGTCTTACACAAAACTCACCTCCTTCGTTGTTTTTGTTTGACTGACTTGACCCTGCATTTGCGAAATCGCATTTGTTACAAGTTAATAAGTCTTGAAGTTCAAGTTTGAGAGGAACCCCGCGCTGATAAGTGATACTGGGAATAAGGGTTGTAATTTGTATTTTCTTATTTAATTTGAAATGAATTTTTTGTATGAAAACATTAGAAGTACTAGTTAGTTTTTAGAATTAAATTAAGTAATTATGCTTAAATCAAACTTATCTAGATTGCACTTTTTTAATACAAAAATTAAGTTTAAAGTGTTCTATTTTATTTTTGAGAAACGTGGTATCCTAAGTTAAAAATAAAAGTTTTTATTGTATGGAAAATAAATTTTATTTATCTGCTGCAAATTGTATAGGAATATTATATAAATTATTATATATATTAATTTGGGTTTAGGGTGTCACACTATAAACCTCCTATTCTATTCCTAACCTCTACATCGTGAAACACTTACAACTTGGATTCGACCTAACAACTGTTGTCGTTTTACCATCACCACTTCATCAATTTATTAAAACAAGTTTGATTCTCAAGTTAAATTACATATTTTACATATTTCATTTTTTAGAAATTTCGTTTTTTAGAATTTGTGTGTGGACATAATAGGGAGCAAAATAATAGTATTTTATATAGAAAGCACATAGATAAGGTGTAAACTTTACAAATTCAGTATTTTATGTACTAAAGACATTAGACATGGATATTTTTAGGGGGAGTTTATTTTAGAACGGAGAGATCGTAACCTATATGTTACATTTGATTGGATTCGGTTAACTCTGTGCACGTTGTCACAACACACTTCTCCAACCTTTTATTTAATCTAAATCCATTAAAAAATATACAATAACAATAGTATTTTACGTAAAAATGCAGATAAGGTATAAATTTTACAAATGTAGTATGTTATGTATTAAATCTTTAAGAAATTAAAGGAACAATTATTGCTGAAGTAATAGCTCTTATCATTGATGCACAGGAAAATTAATTAATTTTGAAATACATAAAAGAGATGGATTAAACTAATACCCTTGAGAAGGTGTGCTATGTTTGAACTATTTCAATTGGAAGTGTCCCATTTAAAATACTTCAATTGTTTTGTGGTTGTAAATTAATTGGAAGTGTCACATTTAAAATATTTCAATTATTCTATTGTCATGAATTTCACAGGTACTTAGATATTCACAAAATAATAACAATAAGGAAGAAAACAATACTTGAGTTATTTTAATTATGTTGGCTAATATATTATTTTAATAGTTTAGGCTGTTGAGGTATCAAAGAAAGATTATGTTCTACCGAAAAGACAAAACTTTCAACTAAATTTTGTTGAACAATTGATGGTAATGACAATGAAAATGTCCAAGTGTTTAGAATTTAAGTTGGAACATAGTGGAACTAGTTTTTTTTCCTTCCATTGAAAGTTGGAACATGGTAATTAGAGTTATATATGGGTAAAGAAGAGATAAGCATCACTATTTTACAAGTTTGGCTAACATAAGTATGTTTTATTTGTAAATTTATAAATTTTGTCAAATTATGAATTTCATTTATAATGAAAATTAAGTTTCATATCTTAGGTATCTACATCGTCATTGTATTGACTTAGGAAAGAGTGAAGTGTATGCATTTATTGATCCTTGTTTCATCCAAAGTCAAAATGATTCAACTAATGCTCAAGTCCACATTCAAAAGAAGTTGTACAAGGAAAAAAGAACTTGTTACCGAACACCTTATCTCATAAAGTAAGTATTTTGTTTTTTTATTATAGCAATCGTTTATAATAGAGAAAATTGAATATAACATATATTTAATTGTGTATTTTAGTCGTCATTGACAATTGTTTATTATTGATTTGTAAGTATTTAATTTATTTATATTGTTCATAAGTATTGTAATATGTTTTATAACACAACTTTAATAATAATTTTTTATTTTGTAGAGCTTTCGAAGGTTATTATAGGTTGCTAGGTTTGAGAGTTAAACCGAAGATAACATGGAGTTTTCCTATAGTAAATTGATTACAAATAAATAACTTCATTTATAATATTATAACAATTTTATGCTATTAACATTTTTATTGTGATTTCAATTTTAGAGTCAAAGATAAGTGTAAGACCCATAATTTTAAAGTGTACTTTATGTATATTAATGTACTGTTGGTATTGAACTCGGAGGATTTTTAGCCAAAGTTATTACTATTTTGGAGTTTATATGATCAAAAAGATATTTTGAAGTTCGATTAAAATTACATTAACTGCTGAAAATTTCATCTGTCAATTGAGTCACGACGAGAGAAGATATTTTTAACAAAAGTGGTTTAGAAAGTTTTGGGCGAAATGGTAATTTAACAAATATCTAGATATTTTGAGATATTTGTTAATTATATTTAATATATTAATTTATTGATATATATATGGTTGGAGGGAAATAGGAGGAAAGGAAAAAGAAAGAAAGGAAAAACAAAGGAAAGAGAAAGAAAGAAAAGAAAAGGGAAGGAAAGAAAAAGGGAAAAGAAAGAAAAACAGAAAAGAAAAAGCTCTTCTTCTTCCTCGCGCGCGCGTAACACTCCCTTCCTCCATTGTTGCTCGTTTTTGCTTCCTTTTCTTCCCTTTGGATTCGAAAATTGATAGTGGGTGATAGGGCAAGGATTTCTCAACTTCACTCTTCCTCTTTGATCCGAAAACGAAGAAAAACGGTTTAGGGATTTCAAAACCATCAAACACAAATCTCGCTGTTTCTTCTAGATCCAAGCTTCGTTTCGCGAAGGGATAGAAGGGAAAGTTGCTCACCACTACACTACGGTGCTAGTGAGCTAACTTTGGAAGCGTCGTCGCGAGCAAAGTTGTTACCAGAATTGATCGTGGTGTCGTAAATCGACGTTAAAGCTAACGTTAAGGTAAGGGCTCCTTCCAAACTTTTAGTTTGCATTTAGGGCCTTATCTGTGGTTATGTGGAAAAGAATTTTGTTAGGGTTGGAGTATTGATTTGCGGAAAATGTATCTAAGGCTTTATGGGTAAAACCTTAGAGTTAGGTTTTGGGTTATATTGATGAGTGCTTCGTGGAATATGAATTTTAAACTCATTTATGTATGATTTTGAATGAATGAAACTTGTGTAATTGAGTGGTGGATTATGTTGATTCGTGTTCGTTTTTTTTGACGTATTCTTAATTGATACTGATGAGATTTGAGATGTGTTTTGTGTGGTTTGTGGGGAAAATGATTTGGTGCGAATTATGGATTGAATGTGAAAGTATGTTTGATTTTGTTCTGTGTGGAATTTGAAAACCATTAAGTTAAACGAGTATTAAGAATGGGGAATCTCTTAATTTCTTGTTTACTTAATGTGTGTTTGTGAAAATCGCTTAAGTTAACTGGGCATTAAGAATGGGGAATCTCTTAATGTCTCGGTTACTTAATGTTGTTTTGAAAATAGTTTAAGTTAAATGAGAATTAAGAATGGGGAATCTCTTAATGTCTTGTTTACTTAATGTTTGTTTTGAAAGAAATCATTTAAGTTAAATGAGAATTAAGAATGGGGAATCTCTTAATGCCTTGTTTACTTAATGTTTGTTTTGAAAAATCGTTTCAGTTAAATGAGTATTAAGAATGGGGAATCTCTTAATGTCTTGTTTATTGAATGTTTTATGGTGGAAATCGTTTAAGTCAAAAGTATATTAAGAATGGGGAATCTCTTAATATGTCTGTTTGCTTAATGTTTAGCGTGAAAATCGTTTAAGTTAAATGAGTATTGAAAATGGGGAATCTTTTAATATCTGCATTTACTTAACGATTCTTGTGAATGGAGTCAGTGTATGTTCATGCATTTCATTCTGGTAAATTGTGCTGACCCGTGATAGGTGGCACCTCGGTAAACAGTATTGACCCGTGATAGGTGATACGTTTACGATTTACTTTTTGGTAGGTTGTGCTGACCCGTGATAGGTGGCACCTTGGTAAATAGTACTTTGGCCTGTGATAGGCGGTACCTTTATCACTTACGCTTTTTCTTTTAGTAAATCGTGCTGACCCGTGATAGGTGGCACCTTCGTAAACAGTACTAACCCGTGATAGGTGGTACGTTTACGATTTACGCTTTTTAGTAAATCGTGCTGACCCGTGATAGGTGGCACCTCGATAATTGGTACTTTGGCCTGCGATATGCGGTACAATTATGATTTACGGCCCTTCGAGGAGGGTTTTGGTTTGGAATTCCGAGTCCATGCATTTTGGCATATACGCATTGCATTAGGGTGCTTGACACACGAGTTGTGTTTGATTCAAGTGTATGATTGAGTATTTGAACTTGAGATGACATTGTGATTGTGTTATAAATGCTAAGTGTTATGTTTTGGAATTATGTGATAGCACGTTGACTGCAAAACTATTTCGAAACTCATGAGGTTGTAGTGATTGTGTAGAAATTGCTAAGTGTTAAGATTTGGAGTTGTGTATGAATGTCATTGAGTTAGTTTATGTAATTTTGAAAGAATACACAGGGAAATTGATTTACCCAATCGATTTGATGAGTTACAGGGGCTATGTCCTTCCTAAAGTCGATTTACCCAATCGATTCTGTGATATGTTTTTTTCAAAATGATTTGAGAAATTGATTGGATACTAATGGATTCAATTGGATTCAACACAGGGGCCTTGTCTTTCCCAAAATCGATTTGCCCAATCAATTGGATTCAACACAGGGGCCTTGTCTTTCCCAAAATCGATTTGCCCAATCGATTGGATTCAACACAGGGGCTTTGTCTTTCTCAAAATCGATTTGCCCAATCGATTGGATCCAATACAGGGGCTTTGTGTTAGATGATGGATTTCTCGATTGATTATCAATGCATTGGTCAGTTATGTATTACTTGATGGATTGAGAACTTTATTTTGATTTCATCATCATTTGGTAAGCATTGTATGAGCTTTTAGCATATGGAAAATTTTTTAAGATGCATGCTAAGTTGAAAAGGGTATTTTGTGCATTTGCAAACTTATATGTTATTTGTTAACTGTTAATTTCGGTTGGTGACCCTTTACAACTATTGTGGAAATCTGGGCTTTGCCCTCAGATGAGAGTCAGGGCGGTCCTACTGGTTCGTACCCTACGGATGGGAATGTGGATGAGAATGCTTGATTGGAGCTACGTTAGGAGGATCTCACGGGGCGCGTAGAGATTACTCGAGGCGTATAGTTTTTTTGTTATGTATAGAATGATTAGACTAGGTTGTCACTTAGGATACATATGTCTTTCTTTTGGGCTACTTTTATTTTATATTGGAAGGATGTACATGTACTAATGTTGGCATCAGAACATGCTTTGGATTTATTTTTTGAAAAAGAAAACTTTTCCGCTGTTTGTAAATTATAATGACTCAATTATTTATCCAAGGGTTTTACTTTATTTGATTATGTTTTTTTTAATTTCTTTTAAAAAAAAAATACATTCTCGCTTTGAAAAACGGGGTGTTACAATAAGCTTCAAATTATGAGTGTGGCTATTATGTCATGTTACATATGTTGAACATTGTAACAACTGATATTGTTGATTCATGAATGCAAGTACGTAAATTTTTTTCAAGTTGTTATTACTGTGTGTTTGTATGACAAAAAGTTATAAGTTGCTATTGATTGTGTTTTTTTAATATTCGTATGACAAAAATTAGGATTCAATCGATATTGATTAGGTTTTTTTTTCTTCTTCAAATGTTTGACGACTCGAGATCATTTCATTCGGATCAAATTAAAGAAGTTTAAGAACGTTGTGTGGATTTTATTTTAGAATTAATTGAAGAAAATGACGGTGCTTGAATATATATATCTATTGAATATTGTTAAATATGATTTTGTAATTTTGTTAATTGACATCTAAATCATTTTTCATCTTGTTAAGAGTAATGAGAGAAATCTTCTTTTACTCTATATTTTGTATGAACTTCTGCTACGGTATATTTTGGCTATTATATGGATATATAAAATTATGGTTAAAAGTATAAAATTTTGATTTGAAATATTGTATTTATGTATGTATGGAGTAGGAGCATAAAAAAATGAAAAAATTATTTTAAAAAAAATATTTTAACTCTATCTATTAAGTCTGTTGATCAAAAGAACCGTCTTAAAAAGATAATTTGTTGAACTGAATTTATGATGCTTAAGTCGGTTAAGTTGAACCGACTTAAAAGGACGAAGCTCTGTTAAGTCGGTTCATAAAACGACTTAAAAAACAACATGTTTATTAAGTTGTTTGCTGTTAACTCGGACACGGAACTGACTTAAAATGTACATTTTAACCGACTTAAAAAGGTAAAATTCTACTAGTGTATTTTCATTGTCTAGAATGTCTACTGCACTTTAAAACATAGGAAAGCTTATGAATCTTCTTCTACCTTGATCCATCTAGAGTTATAACGTTAAAAACGCCAAATTCATTGTACCATAAAAACCGCAACAAAATGGAAAATCAAACGTTGTACCAAGAGGTAAAAATCCTAAAATATATGCGTGAAAAATACTTATTTAATTAAAAGGAAAATAAAGACAAAGTTGAATAGGTGATTTCAATAGGGATGACAATGGGTAGGATTTAGGTATGATATAATTGTTCCCGTCTCCATTCTCGCGGTTTAAAAAAACACTCATACTCGTGCTCGTACCCTCTTGGATATCAACTTTAATACTCATACCCTTAGTCTCTAGGTACCTAAGTGCACATACCCATTACCCACAACTAAAATAGATCAATAAATAAATGATATTGTAGTGATTAAATTTAAAAATTATCCAAGTACCCAAAATCCCATCATAAAGTATTATAAATCAAAATATTTTCTAACTCAAATTTTTTCAAAAATACTCGTTACAATAGACATTCAAATATCCATAATAATAATTTATGAAGTTGCAAGTCATACGACAACACATTCGAGATTTGTAAAAGCAATTGATAGGAAGTTGCAAGTTTAATTATAAAGTCACGGTTAATAAGACATAACTTTTAGTTATAAAGTTACAATTATTTACCTATTCATCATAATCAAATTCTTAAAAAGTTTGCAAACGTTTATCTTTCGATTATAAATATTGTAGTGGTCCAATGATATTAATAGATGTTAAAACATAAAAGAAAACAATTAATTAAACTAAATATTAATATAATAAATAAATAATATATTAAGTGCAGGTACGGGGCGGGTATTGTACCCGCTAAATTTTGCGGGGTAATTACATGTCTCCATGTCCATACCCATTTTACGATTTTTTACTCTACTCATTGTGTTTTTTTTTTTTTTTTTTTTTTACAGATATGCATTAGGTTTGGATCTAATTGTCATCCCTAAATTTTAAGCTAAAAAGTGACATTAAATCATCTATCTCTAATGGATGAAAAACTAAGAAGAACAAAGAAAAAAGAGTTTGGGGGTGGAACATATAAAGAGTTTGGGATAAAAATCTAATGAATAATAATACTATTACCAATAAAAAAAGTATAATATGATTGCAATTTAAAATGTAGTTAGAGACATATAATATTGTCAACATGTCCATTTCTTTTCTTGTCTTACTACCATTTGAGGTTTTTTTTCTTTCAATATCCCTTATTTTTTTTTAAAAATTACTAAACTACTTCATTTTTAAAAATTATATACTAAAATACTTTTTTTTAGTTATAAATCACTTTTGCAGATGACGAATTTCTTAAAAAAATTCGAGTTTGTAAAGCGACTTCAATAAGAGATTTTATATATATATTTTTTAAAATTAACAAATATATATATATCATAAATAAAAAACAACACAAATTTTAAATTACATAGATTTACTAAAGTTGTCTGTAATATTTGGACAATGTTATCGAGTATGACCAGTTAACAACATAGTATGTATTTTTTTGACACTTTTTCTCCAATAGTACCCATCCAAAAAGACAGTCCAAATAGTACTATAATAAAATTGAAATGGACATTGGAGAAGAGACAAGAGGGTTTCAACTTGTTTCCATTTTGGTCCCTATGGATATCACAATAATTTCATCATATACAAAATCCGGTGCTACATAAGTTTGATATGTAAAAATATGTGACAAGTTGGTAAACGTTTTTTTGCTTTAGCCTTTAAGTGGCTTACGTAGCATTTTAGTGTCTCTTGGAACAAGATTTCATGACTTAATGAGATGGGAGGATTAGGGTTTTAGAATCTTCATTGCTTTACAAAATTAACTAAAGCTTAATGATAACTCTAAAGTGGGGTTTAATTAAAATTCTTATTGCTTTGTGGGTTAAGCTTTTAAGAAGAAAATATGATTATGACTTGTACTTGGGAGTGGACTATGAAGAGAGGTCATTGACTCATTCATAATGGTTAGTGTGTCTTATTATTCCTAAATATTTGGCTCCCTTCTAATACGATAATAATGAATCACTTCTTGGGTCTTTTGGATGATATCTTGGCTCCCTTCTTGTTTTGTTTGTCATAATGACTTGTGATTAATTGCAACATAATCTTCCTCGACACACTGACCCTATGTGGATGCATGTTTTATGTTTGAATGGCCACCTAAGATTGAGACATTTCATATGGAAAATTATGAATAATCAACTGCCATCTAATATGTTTCATCTGAATAAAGGTTGTATCGATTTTGGTATTTGTCTCTTATGTGGGTCGTGGGTAGAAACTACTCTATATGTTCTTTGTGATTGTGCAACTTTTTGAGAGGTTTGACCATATTTTGAACTCACATTCCTACTCTTTTTTACAATTGGATGTTCATCAGTGAATCATTTGTAACATTGAGAGAAAATACAAATAGTTCACAATAAATTATTGTTACATATAGTTATCCCCTTATGCAGATATTTTGTCTCAATATTGTTGATGACTTAATCTACTATAAATCAATAACAAACAAATATTATTTATTCTTCCTCTTCAAACTTTAATTGTTCTTCTATTGTCTCTCGAGACTATACCACTAGAAACCTTTCTAGTGTTCTCAACATGCTGGCAACCTACCTTGTCGTTGAGAAACACAAGTATTCTACACCTCTTTATGTACCTTTTTTGAAGAGTTATTATCACTACTAGGCTGATTTATATTGAATCAAGTATGTGTCTTAATTGACACATAATTTGTCAAAAAATCTAACTCTCATAAAGAGAATGTTACAAATTAATCCTATATCAATTCAAGTGTATAAAACAATAAGATTGATGCACATCATCATCTAATAACTTTCGGTAGAAATGATTCTACAATTAAGATTTTTTTAAAATTTAATGTTTTCGAGACTTTTTCAGAGTGCATTTTTAATTGAACATTGCCTTTTATTATACTTATGTCATCTTTAAGAATGATCTTCTTTGAATCTTTTTGGACGATGAAATGATTGACATTGAGCCATCATCGATAACTACGAATCCATTTGGATAATATTTTGTAATCATGAATGATGATTGCTATCATTGGGAATAGTACAATGAGTCATTGAGAGTGATGTACTATTCATTGTATTAATTAGAGGAATAACATCCCTCTTTTGTTACGTTTCAACTAGGAGATCAAAATTAAATCTTTAGGAAATTTTGCATCCAAACGATTAAATGATACTTTAATTATCGACCTAGTGATTGATTGATTCATTTAAATGAAGTTGTCTTGAGTATCCAAAGACATTGACTTTTTTTCAAAAAACAGAACTTTATCAGAGGATTGTTTCATTTGAATATCATTGACTCTTCTCAAGAAGATCTTGATAAGAGGATCATCAAAGTCCTGACTAATAGTTGATTTTTTCTAGAGGTAGATGAATATTGTTGTGTCCTTTGCTTAGTGATTAGAAGAACGCATGTTAACTTTTCACTAGCGGCTCTCAATGAGTTACTCGAGGTGTAAGCTATTAAACGAACATTTCAAATCTCTCATTACGACAATATGGAAACTTAATAATGTTCTCAAAGACCTTCTTTATTAAACCCATATACGTATACAATTTAATCTAGAAGTCATTTGCTTTGATTAGACGTTCATACACTTATACATTATGACTTACTCTATTAGTAAATATAATTAATTATTTATTCAATTGTGATATGTTTCAGGCTCATTCATCTAAATAACACTCACAATATTATTCTTAATTTACTCACCATCTATGTTACCCTAAAATAAATAGTCATTAACATATATTTTATCTACTAACTTAATTTGTACACTCCTTAAACACAGTTAGGAGATAACTGTTTTATTGTTTATGTTATTATCAAACAATCAATCAGATGATTCTAGTTAAGTAAATTTGGTATTTACATTCGTTACTTCCTTGGAAGATTGGGCTTTGTTATAATGTTTTTTCTTGGGTTGTATATAGTTTTTGCTAGAATTCAAAGGGGTTTTAATGCAATTAATTTTGATAAACACCATATCATCTTAATGCCACTAGGAATGTCAACGAAGCAATCTAGTGAAAGACAAATATGATGTTGAAGTTTAACAATTGATGGTTTGACCGTTTTTATTAGGTGAATCGGAAGACCTCTGATAAGGGTTGGGTCATGTGTATTGTCAACGACAATGTTCAAATGGCTAGTAGAGATCCTCTTGTGTTGGTGTCTTATGTGATGATCATGGGTGTTAGCTCTATTATTTACCAATAATCTTAGATCCTCTTATTCTTTCATGGTTGGCTAATCTTAGCCGTGAAAGTTTATTGGAATAAGATTATTAGGAAAATTATGGTAGAATGTGATTCTAAGGTTGTTGCGCAACTGGTTACTTAAGGGTGTGGTGAATCTCACTATTTATGATCTAGTCTCAGTAAGATCTCTTTATCGTAATTGGGAGGTGCGTTTTGGTCACATATATCAAGAGGTTAATTATGTTACGAATTAGTTGACCAATTTTGTTCATTAATAGGTTTTGAGTTTCGAGTATTTTTAATCTCCCTTGCTTGTGGTCTTCTATTCTTGTAGGGTATCTTGGATATTAGTTTTCTTCGTAGAACTATTGTTTAGTGTTGGAAAAAACCATAAATAACTATCTCAATAATGAGAAATATTTTTTCCCCATCTATGCACATAAATTAACAAAAAAGAAAATATAATTTCACATAGTAAATACAGTTGACAAAAAATTAAAAGACCAGGCATAATTTTTAACGTGGAAAACTTTTTTCAAATTGAGAGAATAAAAGCTTCGGGACATAGTCCAGTAAAAAACTTCCACTATAATAATTAAAGTGTACACCGCAATCTTCTTAATGAAACTAGGGAACATCAATCAAACAATAGTCATCCCAAAATGGTGGAAACCAAACAAATAACAACTTTCCACTAAAGTGGGTATTATAAAGTAACTCTCAAATAAGGTAAAATTACTAACATGCTATATTAAAATAACAAACTCAATGGTAGAAATAACATACTAAAATTGTAAATCAAATAGAGCAAGTTTGCTACACACCTATTACCACCACCGAAAGTCAATTTTATTTTCTTCCTCTCTTATTATTGTGCGGTTGCCTTATGTTTCTTTTTTTCCTTTCAACGACAATCCTCCTTTTTTTCTCTCTTGATTTTTATTTTTATTTTTAACAATTAGGGACTTTAAGCACACATGGGCCAAAGCCAATTAAAACCATTTTTTCTTTAATTTCTTTAATAATAATAAAAATAATAATACTAATACTACTAATAATAATATTAGTAAAATTTGTGGGTTCCACTTAGGGAGTGAGTCCACCCAATAAATCTCCCACTCACGACTCAAGTGAGAAGGTATTGCTAAACCATATCGGCCTTCTTTCTACAAGATATCATTTTCGAAATAGGTAACACCTTCATTGTCATATTTGAACCATTCTCATTAGTATAAGTCTTTTCAATTAAAAATGACTTCATTTCCAATGCAACTCGTATCCAATGATATCGCACCTTAATATGTTTGGACTTGGCATGAAAAACTAGATTCTTGCTCAGATGGATCGCACTTTGGCTGTCACATAATAACACAAAATTGTCTTGCTTGAGATCAAACTCATATATGAATTTCTTCATTCATAAGAGTTCTTTGGAACCTTCAGTTGATGCAATGTATTCAACTTAGGTAGTGGATAAAACAATACACTTTTGTAACCTAGATTTCCAAGACATAACTCCCACTATAAATATCATCATATAATCAGAAGTAGATTTTCTAGAATCAAGATCACATGCCATATGTGCATTTGTGTAGCTATCCAACACATGTTCACCGCCTTTATAACATAAACACACTTTGGAAGTACTGAAGTAGCAATATCAATTATAAGGAAGGGGGTTTGAAAGTTTAACTCAAAATTGATCTTGGTTATAAACGAAGATTGATCTTGGTTAGTGTAAAACAACAATATCAATTATATCAATATAAAAACTGATTGTAAAGCATATAATAAATAGATATAGAGATAGAGATATCACACAAGCATATATCCTGGTTCATCAAACCTGGGTTACGTCCAGTCCTCACAACCGTGAGATTTTCCACTAAGTGTTCAAAACAAAGAACCTTCTTGGTTTTACAACACCAATCTAGATCAACCTTGATCAGTTACATCTTCACATTTCAACCTATAAAGGAATTTTACAATCACCTTTCAGCCTTGAAAGGATTTTTACAAACACACTCAATCTAACATAAAAGATAGACTTGGGTTACAAATGATATGTATGATAAAAGTGTTTGGGATCTTGAAACTTCTCAACACTTGTTTAAGATAAATGAAAGACAAACTCAATATATAATGATTCAAAGATATAGTGAAGAGAACTGGAGAATTTCCTTGAAGAGTTTTTATGACTTGTTATTTGCTGTCCAGAATGATCTTGACAAAACGAAGAACGTTCTTGACAAAACGGAGAACGTTCTTGCTTTTGGGTTTCATGAAAAACGTGAATGAATTGTCATATGTTAGTTGACACTATTTTAAGTCAAGTTTATGCAGAACTTTATGCAGAATATTCTAAGTACAATGTGTAAGGAATTATGACCTCTGTATTTGGCAGGAGGGTTTATGCAAAAAAAATCTATTTTAACAATAATGCCAAACAATTTACTAAATTCAAAACTTATTAAACAAAAGAATAACCACAGTCCCAAATATCAATCCTAAAAGAAGATTAACAATAACAAGAATTGTCTAATAGAGAGCGCAGCAGATACAATGATTGTTCAACAGAATTATCAAGATACATGCATGTCAACATACCAATTCAAGCAATGTCATTTAACACAGAATTTCACAGTTGCATGCAATCAAGATAATCGAAATAAGCAATGCAGAAATAAAAGAGATAAGGGTAGGAAAGTGTACACAGTAATTTTTGTACTGGTTCGGCCATCCGCGACGGCCTACATCCAGTCCTAAGATCCAATGATCTTAGCCTTTCCAATAGAATCTCGTAGAGTCGATTTACAGATGGTCCAGCATACCCTCGCCTATCAATCTTAAATCACTCTCCCTATTCTATCTTTCACACCCACTGAATCCCAGAGTTCTTCCCTGAACTCTTACAAGATCTCAGCACAGGTTCTTCTTGATGAGACCTCCCTCAACCACAGAAGATACCTACCAGTTTACTCTTACTGGATTTTTCAACAATCTTTGTTTATAGAATTTTGTTACAAAAGATATACAGAATTTTTGTCTCAATCACTTGCAATGAATCTCACAAAAGAAGTTGTTTCCAATTTGAGTGATTGTGAGATCCTTCTCTTTTTCTCTCAATAATTCTTTTTCAGCCTTCTATTGATCATGAACAATGTTGAGTTGAAGTCTGGAAAAGCAAGATCAGAAGTTATCAAAATTTATATCCAAGTATATGAAAGTTCTGTCAAAGTTATGAGAGTTCTTAGATTTCTGATGAGAAAATGATTTAAGACAGTTTATATAGTTTCTGAAAAACAACAGATGATACGATTTACCAAATCGATTCATTAATGTAAAAATAGGCTCAATCGATTTACCCAATCGATTTCGCGAATCTTGTTTTTCTTTAATCTTGAAACTACATAAACTAATCGATTTACCTAATCGATTATTTTAATGCATTCTTCAAAATTGAATAACAGTTCAGATGCGAATCGATTTGCATAATCGATTTGGGATGTTTTATTCCAACAACGAGATCAAAACAATCGATTTACTCAGTCGATTCAAATATTTACATAATCGATTTGGCCATGTGCTAAGTCTTCTCTGTTATTAAAACTTTTGTACCAATCGATTTGGCCAATCAATTTCACTAGTCACAGGGACTCAGTGGTTTTCAACAAATCGATTTGCCTAATCGATTTTGGCTAATCATAGAGCGTTAGCTTAAATCATGCTAATCGATGTGCCTAATCGATTATAGACTTATGTCTAAAGAACAGTTTATCAATTGGGTCATTCAATCGCTTTACCAAATCGATTGATGCCAAACTTGTTAAACAGGTAATTTGTTTTAATAGATTGTGCTTGTCGATTGTGTTTGTCCCAGATCAAGTTTATTTTGAAATCTAATATTCGAAATCGATTTGCCTAATCGATTTGTATAAATGGCTTGGTGCTGTAACTATGCACAATCGATTCTGTCAATCGATTTAAAACAAACAGTTTAGTCTTTGTGGTGAACAATCGATTTGCCAAATCGATTAGCTTGAATGTCTTGCTACTGACTTGCACAAATAATTTTCAGTAATTGTGCCAGTCGATTTGCCTAATCAATTGCTTACTCATAGACTATACATTTTCAAACAACTCTTTTACACAATCGATTCGTCTAATCGATTTGCTAAGACAATATTCCAACTTTTGTGGATTCCTTGAGTTCCAAGCTATTGTCTCAAGTTTGTAGGATTGAGTTGTTGTTCCTGAAATTTTTCTCAGTTCGAAATGTTAGATTTATCACAAGATGTATGTTTGTCAATAATATCAAAAAAATGGACTTATGTCTAACACAATGTACTTGTGTCCTTGCTCACAACCCATCAATTTGGAGATCAATCTTGAGGCTGTTTTTCATCTTTTGGCATTGATATCGAGTTCTTGGCTTCACCAATGATTTGAGCAATCTTGATACTCTTTAATATGTGAGTTATACTGTGGAAAATTATCTCTTTTAATTATGTCTTTAAAAGAGAGTTAAAACCATAATGTTCTTGTGTAAAACAAGAACATTATTTGTTTTGTGTTTTGTATGAGTATTGGATTTTGACAGCTCTTGTGTGTTAGTCTTTTATCTCAAAAGCATGATGTGCTTTATGCAGAAAGGTGCAGCAGTAGTGTCCTTGTTGTCATCGTTGTTCTTTCTCATAGCTCATCAATTTGGAGATTGATCTTGATGTTTTGTTTTGCCTTTGTTGATCCTCTTTGATTGAATCTATTCAAAACAATCTTGTGTAGATTATTAACTTCCTCTGTGATAAATACTGATGTTTTGTAGTGTAGATAGATGTACTTTTGTAGCTTAGATCAATCTTTAAATTACAGCAAATTTTGCTCTTTGTAAACCAAAATGTTCTTGGATTAAAGCTGTGAAAACAAAGAACGTTCTTCGTTTCTGTTTTGAGTGATTGCTGAATTTTGACAGCTGTTGCGTGCCAAGCTTTTTTGTTCTGTAGTGTGTCATGATGCAGGGACTTTATCATTTATGTCCAATGAAATAGGGTCAGCTATCATGAAGGATTGGTTGGATAAAGTATGCCAAAAAGCAAGAGTGATCAAAATTGCATCCAAGAACGTTCTTGAGATCCAAGATTGTTCTTCGAATTTGTTTGTGATTAATTGACTTGTACTTTATGATTGTGTCAGTTGTTTGAGTTGAGTGTTTGCTTTTCAGTCACGTGTGTAGGTCTAGAAAAGAATAATTAGTAGTATACTTTACAGCTTGTAGCTTTGTACTTGCCCTTGCCTCATTTGAACAATGATCTTGTTTTATACTTTTAATGAAGCATGTCTTTGATTCTTCGAATTCTGGAACAAATGTGACTTAGATTGATCCTTGCTTATTGTAGATGAAGATATGAGATGAATAATGTTTCCAGGATCCAATCTTTCACAAGGAAACTGATTATTCTTGTTTCTGGCATAAACGAAGATCGTTCTTCGTTTCTCAACAATAAGTCAAGATCGATCTTCATTTTCCAAAACTACTTCAAGATCAATCTTCGTTTTCCTGCTTTTGATTTCTTTGATTTTAATGAGATCTAATTTGTAATGCTTGGTACCTATCTTGTTTTAACACTTAGAATCATAATTAGAATACCAAAACACTTAGAATCATAATTAGAATTCTTAATTAACATTTTGTTTGTTGTCATCAAAACATTAAATTGAGATTTTGTCTCAACAAGTACTTCTGAGGTATATGAGAATACACTTCACTACTTGTCAATGGTATTTAATAGCATTAGAGAGAAACAAACTAGCAACTCCAACTGTATGAACAATATTCGGCCTTTGCATACCATAACATACAACAAACTATCAATTGTGTATGCATAAGGAACCTTCTTCATCTCTTCTTTATATTTATCACTTTTAGGATATTTATTATAATTCTATTTGAAATGAGTAGCAAGTGAATTACTAACAGGTTTGCAATTGCTCATATTAAACCTCTCTAACATCTTCTCAATGTAATTGTGTTGAGATAACCACAATTTATCATTCTTCCTGTCACGAGTAATTCTCATGCCTAAAATTTTCTTTGTAGGACCCAAGTCTTTTATCGCAAAAGACTTGTTCAAATCTTTCTTTAGAGGTTGAAAATTCTTAATATCATGACCAACAATCAACATGTCATTCACATATAACACGAGAATAATATAATCGCCATAAGATGATTTCTTGACAAAAACACAATGGTCAGAAGTAGTTTTACCATACCCATGTTTCTCCATGAAAGAATTAAATTTTTGGTACCATTGTCGAGATGCGAGTTTGAGCCCATACAAGGTTTTATTCAATTTACACACATGTTGCTATTTACCTTTGACTTTGAAACCCTCTAGTTTCTCCATATATATCTCTTCCTCCAAATCGCCACGAAGTAATGTAGTTTTCACATCAAGTTGTTCAATTTCTAGATTCAAGCTAGCTGTTAACCATAAGAGAATTTCTTGACAAACACACATTTGTCAGAAGTAGTTCAACCATACCCATGTTTCTCCATGAAATAATTAAACTTTTTGTACCATTGTCGAGGTGCAAGTTTGAGCCCAAACAAGGTTTTCTTCAATTTACACACAGGTTGCTATTTACCTTTGACTTCGAAACCCTCTAGTTGCTCCATATATATCTCTTCCTCCAAATCTCCACAAAATAATGCAATTTTCACATCAAGTTGTTCAACTTCTAGATTCAAACTATATGCTAACCCAAGCACAACTTGGACAGAGGACATCTTCACCACAAGTGAAAAAATTTATTCATAGTCAATACCTTTTCTCTGATTAAAATCTTTCACAACCAATCTTGCTTTATGTCTTGATTGAAAACTATTCTCGTCTCTTTTTATCTTGTATTCCCATTTGTTCTTGAGCGATTTTCTGGCCTTAGGAAACTTTACCAACTCAAATGTGTGATTCTCATGCAAGGAAATCATATTTTCTTGCATGGCCTTCAACCACTTTTATTTGTCAATATTTGTAATAGACTCTTTGTAGCACTCTAGCTCTACATTATCATTGATCATCACATACTCAAGTGATGGGTATTTCTAAGAAGGTTGATGTTCTCTAGTATATCTTCTCAACTTAAATTCATATGATGGCTCAACTAGAGCCTGCTCATCATGGTGAGGTACATGATCACCAATTACATTCTCATCATCTACGTGTATATATCCCCTATCAAAAAACGTTTATGCGAAGCACTTATATGCAACATCAATGTAACTTATGAATTTTAATTTCTTTTTCTTAGCTTTATCAAAATTTTCAAGAGTTTGGTCTATAAGAAATATCACATCTCGACTTCTGATAATTTTCTTATCAATAGATCCGACAATCTATAACCAAATTATTCACCATCATAAACAAAAAAAAAAACACATTGTTTGGATTTACTATCAAGCTTGAACCTCTTATATTTTGGAATACGAACAAAACATCTACAACAAAACATTCTCTAATGACGAAAAGATACATTTTTGCCTGTCCATACTTTATTTGGAACATCACCATCAAGTGAAATAGAAGAAGAAAAATTAATCAAATGCACTACAGCTTTCTTTGCTTCACCCTGAAGGATTTCAATAATTTTACATGAGAAATCATACATCTGATTATGTCATTAATCGTATGATTTATTCTCTCTGTAACATCATTATGATTAGGTGTCATTAGAATTGTTTTCTCAAGTCTGATTCCATGTTCTCTATAATACTCTTCAAATGGACCTTTGTATTCACCATCGTTATTGGATCGAACACATTTCAATTTCTTTCCCTTTTCTCTTTCAACACTTGCATGAAAATGTTTGAAGACTCCAAGTACATGGTTTTTGGATTTCAAAGGAAAATCCCACACTTTTCTATAGTGGTCTTTAATAGAAGTAACAAAACATGATGCACCACCAAAAGATTTATTATCCATCATGCAAATATCAGTATGAACTAAATCAAGAATATTTTGCCTCATATGAGGACTAATATTATGAAAAGATACTATGTGTTGTTTTCCATTAAAAAAATGAGTGCAAGTTTTTAAAGACATACTTTTCAAGGAACAAAACTTTTCTCCACAAGTATGTTGATTCCTTTCTCATTTGCGTGACCAATGCGAATATGTCATAAATCAGAAAAAACATCTTCAATTGCATTCACTTATTCCTTGCATAGCATCACAAATATCGTATAAGGAGAAGTAGAATTTTCCTCCTTTGCAACTACTAAAGACCCTTTGGTGATTTTACATATATCATCACCACCAAAGTAAGTGTGATAACCCTCAAAGTCCAAGGTTTTCACAAAATTCAAATTGATACGAATATCAGGAACATGTCTAACATTCTTCAATTGAAGCTTGCAACCAATCCCAGTTTCAACCCAAACATTTGTCATACCGATAATTTTACATACTCCTTCATCTTCCATTTATATCGTGCCAAAACCACCAACACTATAAGATGATAAGAAATCACGCCTAGGAGTAACATCATTTGAGGCACTCAAATCAATAATCCAAGTCGAATCCTAACATGCAAGGTTTATGAAATTATCATCACAAACAATTTATAGATCACTAACAAATACAACTGTTGTTGTATCTTTATTATTTTTCTTATTTTTGTCTTCATCTTTTTCCCTTGATTGATCTCTCTTAAGGAACCTGTATTTTCTTTTTATGTGACCTACTTTGCCACAATAATAGCATATCACCTATTTTCTAGTCCTCAACTTACTTTTTTGACTTGTTACGACTTTTAGAGTCGTTGCATCTATGAAAGTGTCTAGATTGACTTATCCCTCGCGACTCTACACTACAAGAAAAACTTAAATTTGTGGCCAACTTTATAAATATTTTGTGGCCGAATAAAACCCTCACAGATTAGTGACCGAAAAAGCCCTCACAAATGCCAAAATTGAAATTGGTCTTTATTTGTGGCTGAAAAAGCCCTCACAAATTTTTAAATATTTAACTGGATTTTGTGGCTGCTTAAGCCCTCACAAAATCACAACATTGTGATTTTGTGAGGGCTTAGGCAGCCACAAAATCCAGTTAAATATTTAAGGATTTTGTGAGGGCTTTTACAGCCACAAAAAATCAATTTGTGAGGGCCAAATCCGTCACAAAGGACTGACGTGACAAGTGGCATTTGTGGCTGCAAAGGCCGCCACAAAGGAATGCGCACGTGGACTTTGTGGCTGCAAAGGCCGCCACAAAATTTTAAACCTACGTGGACTTTGTGGCTGCTTTGGCCGCCACAAATGCTCAAGGTAACACTATATATATTTTTCTCCCCTTCTCCTTCATTTTTTCACATCCAACTTCTCTCTAAAACCTCATTCTAACTATTCTCTCCTCCTTCTCTCTACACAAAATTACTCTTAAGCTTCATTTAAATTTGGTAAGTATAAATTTTAATTTTAATTTTAATTTATTTATAATTTAAATTAATGTTTAATTATAATTATTAATTTAAATATTTAAATATTTTGTAATTAATTTAAATATTTTATTTTAAATTTTTAATTATATTAATATTTGTTTATTATATATTAAATTTAATTATTAATCTTTAATTTTAGATTTAATTATTAATCTTTAATTTTAATTTAAATATTTTATTTTAAATTTTTAATTATACTAATATTAGTTTATTATATATTCAATTTAATTTATAATTCATTATATTTTAAATTTAATTTTAATTTAATTATAAATTTTAATATTATATATATATATATATTAATTTATTATATATAATATTACAATAAACTATTAATTTTAAATTTAAAAATTAATTTTTTAAATACGTATTATTTTGTGGCGGCTTAAACCTTCACAAAATATATTATTTTTTAATCACGTAGCATTTGTGGCGGCCAAAAGCCCTGACAAAGTATATTAAATTTTAATCAAGTGACATTTTTTGCGGCCAAAAGCCCTAACAAAAGACTAATCAGAAAAATTCAGCTTGTCCTTTGTGGCGGCCTATGCCCTCACAAAGGCAGACTTTTGTGGCTGCAAAAGCCCTCACAAATGCCTATCTTTTGTGGCTGCAAAAGCCCTCACAAAATTTTGTGACCAGCTTCTTTGTGGCTGCCAAAAGCCCTCACAAAATTCACCTTTGTGGCTGATTATACCCTTTGTGAGGACTTTTGGCCCTCACAAAAACCCTCATTTCTTGTAGTGCTATAACTAGTGCTTATGACTTTGTGAAAAAATCACTTAAACCACATTCCTTTCTTAGAGATTCTTCATTTAACATGTTCTCTTTAATTGTTGACATTTTCAACTTTCAACTTGGAGTTGAATTGATCAATGTCACAACAAGTACTTCTCAATCATTAGGCAAGGAACTCAATAATAACAACACTTGCAAATCATCATCTAATTTAATATATGTCATTGTCAACTGGTTCATTGTATTATTAAAAAACACTCATATGATTTATCATTGAATCCCTATCTTTGTATTTCATATTCACCAGCTTTCAAATCAAGAATGTTTTATGTTGCACATTCTTTCGTTCATACAACTTTTTTAATTTCTCCAACATCTTGTTAACATCTATTTTAGTTAAACATATAAATATACATTTAGATCCAACCATTGTCTGATCAAGGTCATTGTCTTTCTATTCATCTTTTTCCAGTCAACGTCAGATTTATCTTTGGGTTTAGCAGTGTCACTCTCAATAGGATCGTACAAATTTGTATTGTATATCATGTCTTCCATGAAAGTTTTCCAAAGTGTTTAATTAGAAGAATTGAACTTAATCATATATTCGAACATTTGTTTTCTTCCTTATTTAAATGGACAAATCAAACCAATCGAACTCTAAATACCAATTTGTTGGGAAAAACTAGAGATAAATATCTCAATAATGCAAAATATTTTTCTCTTGTCTATGGAGATAAATGACGAAACAAAAATAATTTGAGAACACTTCGGAGTAAAGGAATCAATTAACAATTGAGGATGATGAAACAAGTTTCAGTTAAGAGATGCTTATTATTAATTGAAAACAGTTGCAGGGTATTGTTTTGCATACTTACTACTCACGTTACTGTACTTTGTCAACATCGCAGATATAAATGTGGAAAATTTTATTCCCCTTCTCATTCACGTGTATATATGTGTATTCATCAAGAGGTAGCAGGACAAATTAATTAATGGTGTGGTATAGTCATTCTCACATGTTATGCATACTAACATTATGTATATGCCAATCTCTCGTATATTAATATTTGGATCCAAAGTATATATTTCAAACATAAAGGCCCACTGTGTATTGTCCTTGTTGCCATAACTATATATATATATGTTTTTTTTTATATGTTGGTTACATGAGAATATATTATTAAATAAGATTAGATAAGTTTTAATTTCAGAAAGAGTGAAATGGTTAAATTATTATTTATTAAAAGATTCCTCTAGAGTAAAATATATTTTAAAAATTAATGTATTTAATTTATAAATTTAAATTAAATACATAGCTTTTCAAATTAAATTTTTATTTATATTTTATTCTAGAGATACTGCATATCATATATGGATAACTTATCAAATAACTAAAAATTAATGTTGTTATTGAAAAGCTTAAATCTGATATTCTTTTAATAAAATTTAAAAGTGTTTGATACTTTATCAAATAACTAAATTAAATTCAACGTACAATATTGGTTATAAGATTATACAGCCTTAGATATCTATTTTCTATAAATTTTAGAATGCATGACATTAAAATAATATGAAATTAAATATACTTTTTAAAACATAAGTAAAATATCGGTTATAAGATTATACAGCCTTAATATCTATTTTCCATAAATTTTAGAATGCATGACATTAAAATAATATGAAAATTACTCTCAATGTAAAATTATTATCGATAGATAGTAGTTGTAAATTTCTTTTATAAATAGTAGTTGTGAAGATTATTTTCCATTCACTGAAACAAATAAATATTTAATACTTTTTTTATCGATTTGATCATACCTTTTCATGCAATTTTAGTCATTAGTTCAACTTTCTATTTTGAACAATTTTTAGATCAGTCTAGGAACTCATTGCTGACTTAGAAACATAGAGAGCTTTTTGTTGCAGGTTTTTTTTTCTTTCTAAAAAATCACTTTTAAAAAAAATTATTTTTAAAAGTTTTGCGAAAGACTCGTTGTTTTCAAAAAGTATAAAAATTATTTCAAATGTGAAAAGCTAATTTGAGTAACTTTAAAGAATTTTTTTTATAGAGAAGAGAGAAAATTCAAAGGTAACTTTCAAACAAAATCATCTTTATAAAAATTTGAAGATTAAATAAGTTTTTAATTTATTTCATTTTTAGATCTTATAATTTTTTTTGTATTTTTAATCCCTACAAATAGCAATATTTTCAATTTTAGTCCCTAACAGAACTTCAATTAAAAAAAGTGATAATTTATAGAGAATAAAAAATATAAGTTATTTTAATAAAAACTAAAAATAAAATACAACATTTTATAGAAACTGTAAAATTATTTAACCTAAAATTTTAATATTCCAATCATATCATACACAACACCATAGTCTCTTTGTTAACCTAATCCCCTGGTCAAAAGGAGAATCATTGTTGGATATGCAAGTTAACATAGTGATAATTATAATGAAATTTTTTAGTTATTGCAATATGTTAATTTAAGACTTTATCCGTTTTAAATTATATAAAAACATAAGTTTCTTTTTTCATTGAAAATATTTGTTAATTTCATTAAAATTTTAAAATATATAAATTATTCATATAGAATATATTTGTCCGTTGCTCTATTCTCTAGTTGAATACTTCTCTATACCCAATTATAAGGAAAACTATCTACTTTTACATTTATTATGAATGATAAATAATTAAGTGCATATAATTTTTTTGATTTCGTGTAAAAAATAACATATCTACTAGCCTAATCTTAATTTTAATGATCATCTCCTCATATTATTAATAGTTGATTTTAGATATTTTTAGAATACTAACATTGAATATGTATACAATAATTAACATTTGCATCAGGAAAATTTATCGTAAGGTTTGTTAAACTGAACATTATATCTTGAGTTTGAACTCATAACCTCGCAGTCGTATGCAAATTTATTTACTATTTCATTTATGAATTAAAAAGAATTACCATTTTCTTAAAGTCCCAAAAAATGTATGTACATTATTTCATATAATTGAGGTTGGAGGGAGTAGTTTAGATTCAACAATATTAATTAAAAAATTGACATATCATATTAATTAAAATAAAATAAAAAATTATATGATCAATTAAATTTTACTATTTTTTTGTCAAAAAGAACGTTCAAGTTACTGTACTATTACCAAACTTCTTCCATTTTTTGATACACTTAGAAGCTCCATTCTCTAAGGCGTTTTTCAATTTTTCTACTAATTGTCCTCTAAGTGCATATAATTTTTCTCTAAGGTATTTTTTTTTTTTTTTAATTTTTCTACTTACTACACAACGATTTATGTATCCCAAACGTGCCTAAAAAGCCTTTATATCAAGCAGGTGGATGAAGAGGGAGAAAGAGAGAAGTAAATGTGTACACACAAGTACATGAGAAATAAGAAAGGAAAGTGAATTTATGTGAGAGAGAAATAAAGAGATAAAGATTGAAGAGATGCATGTAAAGGATGCAGAGATCAGATCTATCTCAATTTTCGACTTCTCATGTTCAAATTTTTCACAAATACTTTATTTAAAGATATAAATAGGCTCAATCAAATTATATTTTTAAAATTTTAAGATCTAAGTTTAGTTTTTAATTAATTGCTATAGGTTACTTTTAGCTGGGGTATAATCTTTTAGAGTATGGGATGATATGTAAATTTATTTAAAAATTTATTTTATATTAATATTTTTAAATAAATAATTTAATATATCTCTAAATTAATAAATAAATTAATAAATCAATAAAATTAAACCCTATTTTAATATTTAATGTGATATTAAAAGAATTTAATTTTATATCATATGATATTACAATTTTAGTTTATAGTAACGTTCAAATATGAAAAAAGTTCATAAAAGTTAATATATTCAAACTATTAGTAAATTTATAATTTAATATTAGATACAAAATATAATTAATTAATTATAGTAAAAAAAATATTAATCTTACTTATTTAAATAGGTCGAACTGGTAAATTTAAAAGGTTTTTTTATGGTTTATAGTTTGACATGTTTTTACTAAGTAGACTTATAAAAAAGTCTTTAGCATGCTCTACTTTAAAAAAAAATCATGCATGTTTTAACCTAGACCTTCTTTAAATGATTTGATCTATTTCTACTCTTAATAATATGTCTACATTCGAAACTTGGATGTTCTCAATACTCCTGTGTTTCATATTATTTTTTAAATTACTAAAACTAATGTTATTCATTATATTGGTTGAAATTAAATCGAACGAGAATAATGCAATTTAAAGTCGTTGAAATAAAAATTGGTATATTTGTGAACAAACTTACAACACTCATTAATAACATAAAAAAACAAAAATGTTTACAAATTTCACAAAACTTGCAAATATGAAAAAATTAAAACGTCATATATATTCATGTATCTGAAGTTGTAACGTTGACGACGTCAAAGTTATCGAATAAATTTGTATAGCTCAAAGTTGATTTATCAATCTAGACCAAATGAACACTGAAACAAGATCAAAAACTAAAACAACATGCATAAAACAACGGACAAAACAATAACACACTACAATGACAAAATCACGAAAAATACAAATAAACAAAAACTAAATATGTGTGTAAATTATTAATTAAGAAAAGTGGTTATAAACCAACAATTAGTCCTAAATCATCCTACTTCTTTAATGAAAAAAAGTTAAATTGAATCGACCTAACAGAAAATATTGTTCTTCCAATCTCATATTATATGGTTTATTTGAAATGTGCAAAGTTTTAACAAATAATAATTTAACTAATATTCAATGCAAATTAATAATATCTTAAGACTAAAATATTCTTCCAATAAAAAGGATTCTTATACTTCATTTATTATCTGTCCACTATAAAGTTGTAATTATTTAAATAAATAAGAGTAACATTAAAAAATGTAATAAATATTATAAAATTATAAATAATTATTCAATTTATTCAAGAAGGTAAAATATCTTAAATGATATGCTTAACATAACGAAAGAAGTATATTTATACAAGTATACTTTTAAATTAGATTTAATTTTTATGTATCTTTAATGTAAAAAAGGTTTATGCTATTAACACATCACAATCATTTATAAATATGATTTTAAAGATAGTTATGATAAAAGTCAAACATTGATAATAATTTTATTTAAATCAAAATTGAATAGATAAAAAAGAACTATTTTCTAGCTCAAGATGTGCAAAGAAAAAACCAAAAGAATTGCAATAATAATTTATATAGACAAACTACAAAAATCACCAAACAAATGAGTCAAAAGATATTACATTATAAAAAGACAACAAGTAAACAATCTAAATAATTTATTCACCAAAGAGAAAATGCATAATCAAAATTATTAGCATTTGCTTTTAATCCACCACCAAGATACAAAATTTAATGCGATCCACCAAATATTTAACATGAGTCATTCCTAGAGAAAAAATTACATTGTTGTGCTTCTTCTAAATCTCTCAAGTAGAAACTAACCAAATCACTTGCAAGTATTTGTTAGTTTCCTATTTTGAGAAAGTAAATCACAAAGTTGAGAAGCAAGATCGAATACATTATTTAGAATAACACTTAAAATATTCAATCAAAGAATAAGATGATTTCAAACCACATTAAAAAGAGAACAATAGAAAAATAATGAGTTAAATCTTTAATTTTACTACAATCCCTACGTACATATTACATATTCATTCAAAATTAAACCTCTATGCACCAAATTTTCTTTCATTAGTAACCTAACAAAGAGAGATTTTTAAAAACACTATATTATGTCAAATTAATTAAATATCTTTATCACAATACTCTTTAGCATGACATATTTGTGATGATCCCTTATCAATATAATTATTTTACAGAACAATATTAGTAAGTCAAACACAACAATCTCTCCATAGTTCTTTCTCCCAAACAAACAACCTCCAACAATCTATCCCCACCCTCCAAACTCCATTCAACCCATAGTTTTTCCAAAATATTCTTCTATAATAATTTAATAATTATAATTATTAAAATTATTAACAGAGTAATAATTCTTTATACTGACAATATTTATAAATAAAACTTTTCAATTATTTTAATCTATAGAGACAATTTTAGAAAAATAATTTATCGGGTACAAAACACCTATTTTGTTTTGAGTCGAACACCCACCAATAGACATTTGCTTACATCATTACATTTCCCAATTTAAAACTAACCAAGCCATAACTAAAACAAACTTTAAACCAAAAAATATCATATATTGCTTAGCTAGTTTTGGTACAACTAGTTTCCATATCCATATCTTCTTAATCATCATTTTACCCTTTATTTCTAAGAGGCATCTAACCATGTGAGAATGCATACATCAATTGCATATTTGTAGTGAGAATCACTGAACCTACGAAGTGCCTCACAAGAAATTTGGGGTGTGTTGCTATATGCATCAAAAGCTACCCTAAACAAAATGAATATATTCATATTCTCTAAGATACAAATTTCTTGCATTCATACGATCAAAACATTAATTTAATATTTTTAATTATAGAATAAAATTTATATTTTTTTTAAAACTATTTAATTTCAATCAAACGGTCCAGAAAATTCTTATTATGTGAATTCAAACAAAACCCATTAAGGAAAAAGGTTAAATTTTTCTTTTTATTACTGTTTGATACATAAATGCTGATTGAACAGAAACCAACATCCCCTACTCCTTCCACCCCATAATTAATAAATGCACCACATTTAAAGCTACAGATTTGTCTCCTCTGAGCTTTTTCACGATTCCTGTACCTCTTTAAATTAATATTCCAACTTCCTTAGTAGCTTGGTGGTTGAAAAATTTAATGCAACTTCTTCAATGCTATCTTCACTACACCATCCATATTTTGTGCTCTCTTATGTTCATATTTCTCACTACTACCTTCTTTAAAACTTTGAAATTGTTCTCTCTCTGTTTATCTATCTATCTCCACGTTGTGGTTCTTCTCCTTTTCAAAAATCACTTTTGTTATCATAAACAAAAAAAATTCACTTTAGTCACATAATAACTCATTGGTTATTATATATGTGAATGTTACATTATATATTAGCACTCTCCAACTCCCAAAACTCCTAAAAGGAAAAGAAAATATGAAGGGTCATTTGATTAGTATTTGCTATTAATAATATAACTGTAATTTTGTAATTTATTTTTTATACTTTAATTTAATTTTTATTGTGTTACAGGGGATGGATGCAAATGAAGTAGTTTAAATCAAACCATGGTGGCAATGACAGTAGAGTAAGCTGGTTCAACGGGATATTGGTCCGGTTCAATAAAAAAATAATGTTGAAAATATTTTTTAACGTTGTTTTTTGATTGAGCCGTGCCAATATCACGTAATCCGTTTCCACACTCTGAATTCTAATTCTTATCAAAAGGATTCCGTTTCCACACCCTGAATTCTAATTCTTATCAAAAGGATTCTTTCTTCGGTTGGTATTATTGGCTTGTGATATATATATATATTAAGGTTGTTCTCTTCATCATTATCTTGCTTTTTTTTCCTTTTTTTTTTTAATATATATATTTTACATATTTTTTGCATACTCTTTTCGATTGATTTGGAATTACTTCACTTTCATTATTCTTTTGAAAGTTATATATATGAATCAAGAAATAATTTAGGCTTTTGTAAAAAAAAATTAATTTAGGCCAATACTGAATGTAGTTTGAGAAAATTTAGGCTACTTGTCTTCAACATTATATATTAACTAATATTTTTGGTGTTTTTTTTTCTTCTGAAGATGTATTCCTCTATTTTCTTTTTGTTTCTTTTTTTTTTCTTCTCAAGTAATAAAATAGAAGAGTATGAGAAATTTTATTTGTCTTAAGCTCAACAGTCCTATTTTTTGATAAATTTTACTAGACTCAAATTCGGTATTTTCAACAATTTTTTTATTCATATATATATACTATGGACTGTTCTCATATCAACATTATAGCTCACATGCATTAAGATTATTAAAGTTTGATGCAGAGTAGAACATTGAAAGCCTTTTGTTTTGAAGAATTTTTTATGACTATGTTTTTGCTTCTTTTTCTCTTTTCTTGGAATTGGAGGAATTATTCTCTGCTTTTTATATACATCAATGTTTCATTTTATATATCAGATATCTGTTTTTAAACAGACCAACACAAGTACTAAATAAATACTTCAAACATGTTTCACAGATATGATGTCAATTGTTACGGTAACTATTAATAGAAAGGAACAAACAGTTTATTTTTCAATTTCATGTTCATTTAATTTGTTTTAAGTTCTCATAAACTTTTAGTTAACAAACAAACCCTCTGATAATGATAATTTAATAAAGGAAGAGCATAAAAATGAATATTACACCTATTTAGAAATTGGCATATATATAATTTTGGTATTTAACTTTCTACTCCTATTTTAAGAATTCTATCCTTATCTCTTAATTTAATATTCTTTCAATTTTACTTTTTACTCCACTTATCTTTTTTTTTTTTAATTTATATAAAAAAAACTCTTTAAAATACTCATCTTTTTGTTTCTAGGGAGGGAAGTAACATGACTCTAACTCTACTCATCTTTTAAACACGTGGTTCATAATAACCCTAATTTTTTATAATAAAATTATAGAGTAAAGAGATGTTGTTTTAGTTCATGTAAAGAATATTTCAGAGATTCTTAAGAACAAATAAGTAATATTATTGAAATATAAAATTTAATATAAAATAAGATATAAATATAATAAAATCATGTTTTATTTTTTTATAAAATATTGAATATTATTTTTATATCAAATTTTATATTTCAGTAACATTACTTCAAATAAATTTACATTTAAGTGACTTCAATTGCACATGAAAAACTTTCTATAATTGTGACCAAAGTCAATTCATATTTTTAATAAACAAATGCTAATATGTACCTTAATAGCACATGTTAAAAAATCAAAAGTAAAAAATGTATATCTAAAATTCTATATTCAACTCCTAAAATTAGAGAAGTGATACTTGAAAAAACAATGTGAAAAACAATTACAAGCGACCGTGCAGTAATAGCAAGCCGAGTGATATTTTTCACCCTTTGAACTGTCCATAAAACCAAAATGTAAAAAATAGTGTATATTATTATTATAGAAAAACCTCTTTGAAATCAAACCAAGCATAAATCAAGACCATACCTTATATGAGTATGACAAGAGAATAATAGTTGATTGTAGCATTTAGTACTATCAAAGTAACACTCAAGAGTTGTTATGTGATTTACCCATTATGCCCCTAGACACCAATACCTAGCTAGATAGATGATTTTATTTCTTGAGTTTTAAAATGAAGAAGAGAAAATTATCTAAATCAGATTATTTCTCTTGGTTGTTTTACATATAGTATTTGCTAATAAAGTAATAAATAGTATAATAATATCGCTGATCGAGGTAAAAAAAAAAACGACTATCATTTATCTCATTTATTTAATTTGTGAAGCAGTTTACTCTTCATATAAGAAAATAATTACTTACACTTTACCTATTTTAACCTCGATTTGGCAGTTACTGAGTTCCTCAGCGTGGGACACAAATCTGAAAGTTGCTAAAAGAATATTATATATATATATATATATATATATATATATATGATGATTATAGTTTTTATTTCCTATTCTAAAACAAAATTTTGAGTACAATTTGAGTACAAAATCCTCTAGCTGCGTTATTTAATAACGGCCTCTGAACATATTTTCTGCTACTCGCTGCAATGAATTTGTACAAACAACAATAAATGAAAAACAGTTCTTATATTGTCAATTTTGTCCCTTCTCGCTACCCATATACCCTTTGTCTTATTTCTAGTTATGATGATTGGAATTTGGTTGGTTCAATTTGCAACATTTTTTAGGGTATGTTTTGGATTGAAGTTTGTAAAATAATTTTGAATAAATTTCATTTTGTAAAATTAAGTTTTATTACAATGAGTTTGTTCCGATGTAATTTATGGTAAATGAAACGTCTCAAACGCCAAAAAGATAATGAAAAAGTTTCATAGACCTTACTTTTAGTCAAATGTACTTTTGAAGCTAAACATGTAGTTTGGTGGTTTATCTATTCCCATTTAGAAAAACAACTCTTATATCTTATATTGATATACTTTTCATTTTCTTCTAGTTATTTAACATTTTTTTTTTAATATTTCATTTATATTATCAAATTATTAATATATCACATATATCACATCATTTTCTCAACTTATTTCACACTCACAATGTTGATGAAATATACACTATACATTCTTTCTTAAAAAATTCTACGAATTATGAATCAGAACTTTTTTAAAACTTGTGAAGAATTAGACATAGCTAAAGAACGACTTTCTCTAAAGTTAGGTTGTGTATAGAGACAATTAAGGGTCACAATTACATCCAATTATTTACAGTTCATCCAATCCATTCAATTCTAAATCCATGCAATACATTTACTGTATAATAAAAATGTTAATACATTGAATCCAATTGGATTTCATCTATTTAAAAATATGAATGGTTCTAATCTATAGTACCTTTTTTTTTCAAAATTCAATGAATCGCATATTATTTAATTTAATACAATCTAATTTATTTTTATTATTAAACAGAATTTTATTACATAAGCAGGAAAAAAACAGATTTTTTTTTGCTGAATTAAAAAAAAGAATTTAAAATCTTTTAATTATTTTTAAAAATAATAATTTAAATATAATAATTTATTAATTTAAATAAAATGGTGGGTGGTGGCAGCATGTCGCCAGAGCTCCACAATTCAGACCACACAAGAATTTTGTTACCGACCACCACAATTCGCCATAGCTCCACCATCGAGGGGACACCACCTATTACCGCCTCTTTTATTTAATTATTAATGAATTAATTATCTATTTTTATATAATTTAAAAATAGTGGACTCAGTCAATATTCTCTATTAAAATATGATAATGAATGGATTGAATGGTTTTTGTTTTTAATGGTGGTATTGAATAGATTATTTTGATCCACCTATTAGAATTCAAATTCATATCCATTTAATCCGTCCATTTTGCCAACCTTAACTAGAAATGACAATCGGTATTCATAGACATGTCTGCTTCCACCCGTATATCCATTAATTAACCATAGTCAAAATATTTATTTATTTATTTTATTCAAAAATATTTGTTAAGCACTATTTATATAAAATCTCACAATTTTGTTTTTTTTATCCTATTAGTTTCCATTCTATTACATTTTGTACACTAATATTTTTCTAATGATCTCATTAAAGTAAATTGAATGTAGTTCAAAATTGATAGATTATCTCATGTCATTTTCATGTTACACATTTCATGATTAATCAATGTCATTTAGTTGTATTAATGTTAGTAGTCATTTATGAGTTTAGTTTTGATTAATCGCTTTAGTTTTATATATTGATTAATCTAATGGAAGAGGTATTAACATGTCCAATGTTTATAATGTCAATTTTTAAATTTAAATAGAAATAATAAAAGTGGATAATAACAAGATGATATATGTTTACTATATACAAATTCTTTACAAGATGATATATGTTTACTATAATATAAATAATTGTGATCTGCAGACAAGAAAATCACAATTCTCTTCATCCCATTGAAAGGAGATAAAGTCAAATAATAAATAATCTACCATTAGAATATATCACTTCTGTAACGTTGAAAATCACTCGTTTATATTATTTATCTAAGTTATCTTAATTTTGTTTCTAACTCCTTAATCAGAGCAATCGTATATCATACAACAATTTTTTGTTTTGGTTGAATTTTTTAGGTTTCTTACATGAGTTAAGTCGGGTTGTAATTTTTTACCAAATCCGATACTCAAACTGATAAATTTAATTGAGTTGAACTAAGCTATCTGTTGGGAAAAATAACATAAGTTCAAAAGAATTAAGACACAATCACAATACAAGAATATAACGTGGAAACTCTAAAACCGGAGAAAAAACCACAGCCGCTGCCTAAACCGGCAACCAGAGAATTAACACTATGTGAAAATTGTTACAACACATAGACTTCTCTCACTCACACCCAACACTCCAGTACAACCACACTCTTACAAAGCAAATATTTAAACTAAGTCAGATACAAGCTTAAAGTGCTATTGCTGACTGGTGCATTTGAAAACAAAGGACCAAAGCCCAATATATAACCTTGGCATTCTCCTTATTCTCCCACACTAAAGGATGTGGACTTGCAATCAACCCCAACAATCTCCACCTTGATTATAAGAGTTACAACTTCCGCTTCCATTGTCTTACCGACAATCATACTCCACCATAAAAAGTACACTTCACTTGGAACTAAACCATCCCAAGAATTTTCTCCACTTGGAACTAAACCATTCCAAGAATTTTCTCATGTCGAAACCTAGCTGAAATTTATGGTGCAACTCCCATGTTGGCTTCCAGGAAGTTCTCCAGCCATTGACACATCACCACACACCTTGCATCAATGCCAACCAATGTCTGTGTGTTGTTCTGAATCCGCTAGCAATAACCTGTCCTTTTTCATGGTATAGCGGAAATACCATAAGGACAAACTTTATCTTCTAGATGAGATCACCATCATCTCCCAAAACAAGGGAGACATTGCCAGCACTTGTCTCAAAGTCTTTTTCAGATACTGCTCCACCTGAACAATTTCTCTTCACTTGCCCAGACTTTCCACACTCCCAGCACACCAAATTCTTTGCATGTATCTTCTTCCCATTAGCCCCACTTCTAGTTAGCAACATTGAGCTTGATGAAGTGCTTTCATCATTTTTCATTCTCCTTTCTTCAAAAATAATATTAGTTGCAACTTCTTCAAAACTAAAACTTTCCTTCCCATACATTAGAACAGGTTTAAGATGAACATAGGAAGGTGGAAGGGACAAAATGAGCCTTAACGCTTTATCTTTATCATCAATCTCAACTTTGATAGATTCCAACTCAGAGACAATATTATTCAAAGTACTAAGATGATCAGAGATTTTCGTACCCTCATCCATGCGCAGATTGTGGAATTGCTCCTTCAACAACAACCGATTTGAGATGCCCTTAGCCTGATATAACCCTTCAAGCTTCTCCCAGAGTTGCTTGGCTGATGACAGATTCTGCACATTCGCAAGAACATTCTTTGCCAAACACAGACGAATTGCACTTGCAGCTCTCAAATCTAGTTCCTCCCACTTGTCGGTCTCCATGTTGGAAGTGTTTCCTTTCAATGCCCTGTGTAATCCTGATTGTATAAGCACATCCTTGACTTGTACTTTCCACAAGCCAAAGTTGATTCTTCCATCAAACTTCTCTATGTCAAACTTCATAACGCTTGAATAAGACATAGCAGCTGCACGCAGACTGTAAACTGTGCACCAAATAAGTTCTCAGGAAAGAGAGGTGGGTCACAACAAACACGCTTAAATACCAAGTCTTTCCTTATCCAGAACTTCCCTAAACAACACTTTCACAATATCACCTTTCCCCTAACAATACCAAGGATAATTCTTTTCTGATGTGGAAGATCAGACAAAGCTGCAACCACATAGCATACTAAGAAAAATTATCCCTCCGAACCAGGAGCTCTGATACCAGTTGTTGGGAAAAATAGCATAAGTTCAAAAGAATTAAGACACAATCACAACACAAGAATATAACGTGGAAACTCTAAAATCGGAGAAAAAACCACGGCCGCTGCCTAAACCGGCAACCAGAGAATTAACACTATGTGAAAATTGTTACAACACATAGACTTCTCTCACTCACATCCAACACCCCAGTACAACCACACTCTTACAAAGCAAATATTTAAACTAAGTCAGATACAAGCTTAAAGTGTTATTGCTGACTGGTGCATTTGAAAACAAAGGACCAAAGCCCAATATATAGCCTTGGCCTTCTCCTTATTCTCCCACACTAAAGGATGTGGGACTTGCAATCAACCCCAACACTATCAACTTATTACTTTTTTCCATCAAACCCAAACTAAATCAATCGATTATGACCGGGTTGGGTTGAATTGAGTTCACAGGTAATAAATATTTTTTTTATTGTATTTTAAAAATATATAATTAAATTAAAATACTTGAACATCTAAAAAATAAGAAAACTAAATCACAACATATCATTTAATATTTAAAATACATCCACAAACACAATAAAACACTTAAATTAATCAAATTAACAACAAATTCTCAAACATAATCCTACAACTAAATTTTAACTATAAATAAAAATATATGTCACATCAATGGGTTGAGTTCGCGAGTTCGTAGGTTCAAAATGTTAAATATGTCATCTGAATCGAACATAATTAAGTTTCAATGGATAGGTTCGATCTAAATTTAAATGAATTGGATAAAAATTCAGGTTGAATTATTTGGGAGATCGAATTGGTGAACTGGTGAATTTTTTTATCTCCTCCATGTCAAGTATGACAAGGTTTTTAATATTATAATATTTTCATATATTATATATAAATATTTTTTAATAATTATTTTGATTTATGATGCAGTAAATAATTTATTTCAAGAAGTAAGAAATTAAATTAAATTGTGCAACTCTTTTGTACTTTCTATTTATTTAAATAATTAGAAAAGTGGTTATTGTTTATTAAGTTGTGAAAAAAAGAAGTTATGCTCCTCCTTCACAAGGAATGTCTCACTTTTGTAACGTTGAAAATCACTCGTTTATTATTATGACAACATTATCGCAATGGTAATACGAAAATATTATAATGTTATAATTCTTTGTGAATATGGGAGTCACCGTTGGAAATCAAGACTGTTCTTGATTTTGAGTGTTAGAAAAACGAAGAACGTTGAACGTTTTCCGTATTCCATTTTGTATTTCAAGTTAAGTTTGATTGTATGTAATCAACTAACTAACTAATCACTTGTTTAGTTATTTAGTTAGGTAGAATTTGGTTAGAAATAATGTGATAACAGCTATGTATAAATAGCATATTTATCTCTCAATAAAATAACACATTCACATCAATTCATTCTCTTTTCTTGTTCTAGTTTCATTGCAAGAACAACTTGAACGCTGACAATTGGTACCAAAGCAAGGTTTTGATCCCAAAGTGATAAACACGAGTGAAGTGTGAGGATCAAACACGAGTGAAGTGAGAATAGGTTCAAGTGCAAACAACATAAATTTTCCAGCCCACATGCCACATTTTGATTGAAAATTTTGTGATAGATGGAGAGTACAGATTCGAGCATTGTTTGGATTTCAAGAAGTGCATAGAGAAATATTTTGAAGATCTGGTAATCAATCCAACAAAGGAGCAGAGGTTGAATTTTAAAGAAAAGAACAAGAAATATTGGAAGGCCACCTTCATCAATGTCTTGACATAACAGACTTTGACAAGACTATTGATGCAAGAAGTGCAAAAGAAGCTTGGGACATTCTGGAGAAGTGTTATTCTGGAGGAACCAAGGTCAAGAAAGAAAAGTTGCAGACCTTACAGAAACAATTCGAACTGTTGCACATGGAGGAACAAGAGAAGGTTTCATATCTGACTTCAAGATTGAGGAGTATCATAAATCAAATGGCTAGTTGTGGTGAAAAGCTTAATGAACAGAAACTATGTGAAAATATATTGAGATCTTTGCATCCTAGGTTCAATTATGTTGTGTGTGAGATTGAAGAATTCAAAGACATTTCCACATTGAGTCTTGAAGAGTTACAAGGAACTCTAGAAGCAAGAGACTTGATAATGGATGAGGAGTGGGAGTAATTTAGGGAATCAGGCATTGGTAGCATATGCCAACAAGAAAGGAGACCAGAAAAAGAAATGGAAAAATAATAAATTCAAGAAACCTGATGACGAGACTGAATCTTCATCAAAAGAGGACAATGCAAGTGGGAAATCAAAATGAATATCAAAGAACTATGACAAGAAGAAGGTGCAATGTTACAATTGTGAGAAGTTTAGATATTTTGCTAATGAATGTTCGACTGGAAAAAAAGGGAAATAAAAGAAGATAAAAGAAGATGAAACATGTGTTGCTTAAGAATGTTCTTTGTCGGACTCATATACAACATTGTTGTTGGCCACCACAAACGGAAAACGTTCTCTATTTTTAGACATAGTCTTGTTGATGGCTACTACGAACGAAAAACATTCTTTGTCTCAGTTCTGGTTTCCTAATACTAGTTTATCTAATCAGATGAAAAGCCAAATGGAATGGATGGTTGATGCTGATACATCAAGAAGTAGCTAGATCAGGTTTGCTGATGATAGAACTTTGGAAGCTGGGGGAGCTGGCAGCGTAGTGATCAAAAGAAGAAATGGAAAAACAACAGAAAAGTGAGGGAGAGGATTGATAGCGTTTCAGCAAGTGTACTGAATCGTTGTAAGTAATAATAAAATGGTAGTACCGAGTGTCGAACTCAAGGATTGCGTTTTACTATTGAATTATATTTAATTACTAAAATTGAACAAAAGGTTCCCAAGTTGATTGAAACAATATTTAAAATTAACAACAGTAATAAAATTGATCTTTTATAATGAGAAAAATGTCAGGGATGAGTTTCACTTCGAATCCAACCTTGGTGTCTAATTTGATCCTAGTTATTGAATTCCTTTATTGAATTATTACCGAATTATCTTTATTATTCTTGCCCTAATGTCTTAGTGACAGAACCTTTAATTCCAAAGTAACCCCTAATTCCTTAGTAGATTTAAGATTAGAATTAAGCATTACCGTATAGAAATTCTCTTGTAAATTATTGCTTTGCAACTAATTTAATTGGTTTCATGACCTGCATCTATCCCTAGACTACAAATTCATGAATTTCTCATCTCAAGCATTCGTAAAGTCCACTTCCGTTTCAAAATACAAATCGTAGAACATTTTAATGTTGATCAAGCAATAAAAAGCGTTAAGCACAGAGATGAGAAAAACAATTCAATAAACTCATTCATATAACTAGAAATCAAATCAGAAAAATAAGGGTTTCATCTGGTTACACTCATCCCTAACAAATAGGGTTTAGTTACTCATGACAGAGATACAAAAGATAAGGATTAAAGAAGAATTACAATAACGATTCATGCATGATTCTTGATAAAACTGCTTCAATGGCGTTAGAAACGGCCGTCTTTGAGTTTCTATGCTAGGGTACAAGTCTCCCAACTTCCCAAGAGTCAAAAAGATGCCTAAACAGTAAAAAAATTGCGTTTTTATGATTGTTGATCCGCGTCACGCGCCCCAGGCGCGGGATTTGCGCTCCGGGCGCGCCTGGACAGTGTTGAAAGGCTGGAAATGCGCCCCAGGCGCACAGGGCGCGCTCCAGGCGCACAACATCTATTGTGTGATGTATTTTGCATTTTTCTCATCTTCCGAGTCTGAATTTGGTCCCGGTGTCTTCATGAAAGTTGTAGATATGGATCGTAGCTTTCATTAGCACTTGAATTTACTTCAATTGGACATCTAGAACTCCATATATGGCTGAAATACTCCACATAGGTCATGTTGATTTCTCACCAAAATTCAGCACTGCACTAAAACAAAGTAACAACGCAAAACTATGAAAAATCTCTACTTAGTTAAGAAAATAAGAACATAAACATTTTATTAAATCAAATAACTAAAATCAACAAAATATATCAAATAACTCATTAAATTAACTAATGATTAAAGATAAATAAGACTAGAATCAATAAAAATTATGCATATGATGAAGAGTCATCACAACCCCAAACTTAATCTATTGCTTGTCCCCAAGCAACAATTAATTTCAAATTTGGTGCAGTTAAAAGCAAACTTAAACTCAATTTCTCAATTCAAATCAAACTCAATTCTCAAAGTTTCAGCTACTACAAAACATCCATCATACTTTATGGTTGCTTACAAAAAATACAAGATTTGTACACCTTGGCATTCATTTTTCAAGTTCAACTCTCTCTTCACACAAGCTCACCAAAATTTCTCTCATGTGTTTAGAAGGGTTATGAATTTATCACTCAAATCCTAGAACATGCATCACGCTACCATAGGCTTGAAAAAATTCTAGTTAGCAATCACAATGCAGCAAACACATACATTTTTGGAGAACTTTTGGGTTGTAATGGGGCTTAGGTAAAGGTAGGACATTTTGGGATAGTAGGCTTTACTACTTGGAGTTAGGCATATATTTCCAAATTATTCTACCATTTTTTTTTCTTCACCTTTTCATTCTAGAGATTCTCAAACGCGCGTAAGTCAGTAGCTTTCCTGGGAATTGCGCTTCAGGCGCATTAGGGTGCGCTCCAGGCGCGCGTAAGTCAGTAGATTTTCTGTGAAATGCGCTTCAGGCGCATACGGGCGCGCGTTACACAGCCTGGGAATTCTGCAATGCGCTTCAGGCGCGTGGCTTGCGCTTCAAGCGCGTTTTTGCTGCCTCTTAACTAAAAAAAATTGATCTCCCACACATTTTTATGATTTCTTGCTTATGCTAAACATCAAGAATGAATAAAAATTAGTAATTAAAAACTAAAATTGAAAGTAAATGACGTGACATCGAACAAAATGAAAAGGATATGAAGTTGGGTTGCCTCCCAACAAGCGCTTGTTTAATGTCCTAAGCTTGACAATTCACTCTTCAAGTGGTGTTCAGATGGATGGACTCCATCGAGAGTTTTGACTCTCCACCGAAGTATGATTTGATTCTTTGTCCATTGACCTTGAAGTTCCTATCGGAGTGTGTATCTTTCAACTCTACGGCACCGTGTGGAAATACCTTGATTACCTTGAAAGGGCCGGACCATCTTGACTTTAGTTTTTCGGGAAACAACTTCAATCTTGAGTTGAATAGGAGAACTAGTTCTCCTTCTTGGAATTCCTTGAATCTGATTTTTTTGTCATGCCATTTCTTGGTTTTTTCTTTATATATCTTGGCATTCTCATAAGCAAAATTCCGAAATTCCTCTAACTCGTGAAGTTGAAGAATTCTCGCCTCGCCTGCCTTCCCCAAGTTAAAGTTCAAGTACTTCGTCGCCCAAAATGCTCGATGCTCAAGTTCGAGAGGTAAATGACAAGCTTTACCATACACAATTTGATACGGTGACATACCCAGGGAGGTCTTAAAAGCTGTTCGGTAAGCCCAAAGTGCGTCATCAAGTTTCATTGACCAATCTTTTCGTGAGGCAGTTACTGTCTTTTCTAGGATTTATTTGAGCTGCTTGTTGGAGACTTCAACCTGCACACTAGTTTGTGGATGGTATGGGGTTGCCACTCTATGATGCACATTATATTTGTTCAGAAGGTATTCCATATTCCGGTTTAGAAAATGGGTGCCTTTGTCACTAATCAAGGCTCGAGGTACGCCGAAACGAGCGAATATGTTCTTCTTGAGAAAGGCGATAACCTGTTTCGAATCATTTGTTGGAGTAGCTGTTGCTTCAACCCATTTTGAGACATAATCCACTGCCACCAAAATATAAACTTTGTTATATAACAATGGGAATGGACCCATGAAATCAATACCCCACACATCGAACACTTCTACTTCTAATACAGGATTTTGCGGCATCTCATCTCGTTTTGAAATGTTACCGGTGCGCTGGCATCGATCGCATTTCTTCATATAGTTGAATGCATCTTTGAATAATGAAGGCCAAAACAACCCCGATTGTAGAACTCTTGCTGCAGTTCGGTTACCACTAAAATGACCTCCATACTCGGAGTCGTGGCAGTGCCACATTACCTTTTCTTGTTCCTCCTCGGGCACACACCTTCGCAACAGCCCATCCACTCCTCTTTTGTAAAGAAAGGGTTCATCCCATACATAGAATTTGGCATCGTGGATAAACTTTTTTCGTTGTTGGTAAGTGAAATCAAATGGGATTGTACCCCCCACCTTGAAATTAGCAAAGTCGGCGAACCACGGTGCCATGGTAATGGCGAAGATGTGCTCATTAGCAAATTGATCTCGAATCGGTCTAATATCCTCATTCTCCTCGACCTTCTCCAATCGAGATAGGTGGTCAGCCACAGTGTTCTCTGATCCCTTTTTATCCCGGATCTCAATGTCAAATTCTTGTAGTAGTAGAATCCATCTAAGCAACCTTGGTTTTGAATCCTGCTTAGTAAACAAATACCTCAAAGCAGCATGATCAGTGTAAACAATAACTTTCGATCCTAATAGATAAGATCGAAATTTATCAAAAGCATAGACTACAGCTAATAATTCTTTTTCAGTTGTAGCATAATTGTGTTGTGCCTGATTTAAAACATGACTAGCATAGTAAATCACATGCAACATCTTGTCTTTTCTTTGTCCCAGAACTGCCCCAATAGCACTGTCACTTGCATCACACATGATTTCAAAAGGTAGTGACCAGTCAGGTGCAGTGATAATGGGGGCAGTTATCAGCTGGTTTTTCAGATTGTTAAAAGCATGCAAACAATCTTCATTGAATTTGAAAGGTGTGTCTTTCGCAAGTAGGTTTGTAAGTGGTTTTGCAATTTTTGAAAAATCTTTTATAAACCTTCTATAAAATCCAGCATGGCCTAAAAAGCTTCTAATGCCTTTCTCGTTGGTAGGAGGGGGAAGTTTTTCAATAACTTCAACTTTGACCTTGTCTACCTCGATTCCCTTGTGGGAGATCTGGTGGCCCAAAACAATTCCCTCTCTTACCATAAAATGACATTTCTCCCAATTTAGGACCAAGTTAGATTTTTCACACCTTTCTAATACAAGAGATAGATTAATCAAACAATTATCAAAGGATGACCCAAACACAGAAAAGTCATCCATGAATACCTCGATATGTTTCTCAATCATATCAGAAAATATGGACATCATACACCTTTGAAATGTAGCCGGCGCATTACACAGTCCAAATGGCATTCTTCGATAAGCAAATACCCCATACGGACATGTAAATGCAGTTTTCTCTTGATCCTCGGGTGCTACAGCTATCTGATTGTACCCTGAATAGCCGTCTAGGAAGTAGTAATACTCATGTCCAGCTAACCGCTCAAGCATCTGATCAATGAAAGGGAGCGGAAAATGATCCTTCCTCGTAGCACTGTTCAATCTCCTGTAATCAATACACACTCTCCAGCCTGTAACCGTTCGAGTAGGAATTAACTCGTTCTTTTCATTTGTGATGACAGTCGTTCCCCCCTTTTTCGGTACAACTTGCACGGGACTTACCCAAGAGCTATCTGAAATTGGGTATATGAGGCCGGCTTCTAGTAGCTTTACCACTTCTTTCCTGATCACTTCTTTCATTACCGGATTCAATCTCCTTTGGGGTTGTACTACCGGTTTGTGATTGTCCTCCATGAGGATTTTGTGCATACAAAAAGTCAGACTTATTCCCTTCAAGTCATCAATGGACCAACCGATAGCACCCTTATGCTTCCGCAGGATTCTCAACAACTTTTCTTCTTGCAACTTGCTCAAGCTTGCACTAATTATGGCTGGATTTTTTTCTTTTTCACCCAGGAATACATATTTCAAATGAATAGGCAGCTGCTTGAGTTCAATCAGTGGTGTCTTTTCCTCCGCGGACTTGTCTTCATTTCCTTTCAAGTTTTCCCACCTAGTAGGAAAACGGGGGGAGTAGGATGGTGATGCTTCTAACATTGCCAACACCTCTTTTATCTTTGGGTCTTCACTTTCTTGAACGATATCTTGGGGTAGACATAAAGCTCTTTCTAATGGCAGGCTGGGTGTTTGATGCTTTATTTCTTCATTGACTATCTCATCTAAAATCTCGATTCGATTGCACCCTTCTCTTTCTCTTGAGTGTTCCATGGCTTTTAGAATGTTAAAAGTGACGGTTTCCTCATTTACTTTCAGGGTTAAGGTGTCATCTGCTACATCAATCATAGATCTCCCTGTTGCTAAAAACGGTCTTCCCAAAATCAAGGGAATGTCGTTGTCTTCCTCCATATCTAGTACCACGAAATCCACTGGAAAAATGAACTTATCTACTTTAACCAACACACCTTCCACTACTCCATAGGGATGTTTCATTGAACGATCCGCAAACTGTAACATCAGTTGTGTGTCCTTGACTTTTCCGATGCCTAGCTTTTTGTATATTGAAAGGGGCATAAGACTTACACTAGCTCCAAGATCACACAAGGCTTTCCCAAAAGTTCTATTTCCAATAGCGCACGGGATTGAGAAGCTTCCAGGATCCTTGAGCTTCGGTGGTAACTTCCTTTGTAGTATAACACTACATTCTTCCGTAAGCATAACTGTTTCTCCTCCGATTTTTCTTTTTTTCGACAGAATCTCTTTCATAAACTTAGCATATGTCGGCATCTGCTCTAGTGCTTCTGCAAAGGGGATGTTAATCTGTAATTTTTTAAAAACATCAAGAAACTTCCCGAATTGTTTTTCAGTTTCTTCCCTCCTTAATCTTTGAGGGAATGGAAGTTTAATTTCTGGTTTTGGCAGTGATTCCGTTTTTTGTATCACAGGTTCTTCCTCCTTTTCAATAGCGATGTGATCTTCACCCAATATTGGTGTGACCATTTCCTCCAGGTGGGTTGGAGTCAAGGTACTTCTACTCTGTTTTGTTTCAGGTGGTACTGGTTCCCTCACTTTGCCACTCCTCGTGGTCATTGCATTAACATTGTTTCTTGGATTCGGAACTGTGTCACTAGGCAGATTTCCGGAAGTCCTTTGTGCCATTTGTTGAGCAAGTTGACCCACTTGCGTTTCAAGATTCTTTGTTGATGCAGATTGATTTTTCTGGACGGCTCTTGACTCTTCAATGAAAGAACTTGTGCTTGTAACCAATTTTCCTATAGCGCTCTCCCAGGCAGCCTTTCTCGGTGGGAATTGGTTTGGTTGAGCTCCTTGTTGACCCTGAGATCCACCTTGTTGATCTCTCCAAGAAAAATTTGGATGATTTCTCCAACCAGGATTGTACGTACTAGAGTAGGGGTTATTCTGCCTGTTGTTGTTGTTACTCACAAAATTCACCTGTTCTAGTTCTTCTACCTCATTGTCATCTAGTGCTTCACAAACTCCAGTTTTATGTGCTCCTCCACAAAGGTTACAACTAGTCTGCTTTAGTAGTTTAATAGGGGCCACTTGGGGTTGTATATTTAGAGCTGCCATTCCCTTCTTGATTTCAGTGGCGATAACCTCTTCCATCTTCGATATAAACCTGCTTGGGGCTAACCCATCCACAACATTCAATTCCATCACACCACTTGTTGACCCACCACTTCTGTCATACAACATCATCTGTTCATTTGATGCCATGATCTCAATAATTTTTCGTGCTTCTGTTGCGGTTTTGTAATTCAAAGAACCACCGGCTGTGGCATCCAACATAATTCTAGTGCTCGGCCTCAAGCCATTACAGAATATTTTCATTTGGGCAGTGTCGTCATAAGAATGATTACGACATCCGGCTAGTAAGTTTCGGAATCTCCTGTAAGTGTCACGAAGAGATTCCCCCTCTTTCTGTTTGTAACCGGTGATTTCTTGCCTCTTTCTAATGAACATGGCTGGGGGAAAATATTGTTCCAAGAACTTATCCTCAAGATCATCCCATGTGGTGATGCTGTCGGCGGGGAATGAAAGAAACCACTCTTTAGCATCATCTATCAAAGAGAATGGAAATAGCTTAAATTTCTTGCTTTCTTCAGATAACCCATCCACCTTCACTGTTTCACATAATTCAAAGAAATTTGTGAGGTGTCTGTTGGCGTCTTCATTATGTCTACCGGCAAAATGAATTTCCCTCAACTCTCGGTATAGAGCAGGACTTATTTCGAACTTATTGACTGTAACCGGTTGGTGATGAATGGGTAATCGAGCACGATTTCTGTTTCGATTCCCATACTCTCCGAGAGTACGTTCTGGTGGTGGTGGTTCGGCCATTTCAGTTAAAATGACAGAATCACCTAAAACCTCTTCTTCCACTACTAAATGTCTTTCCCTTTGTCTCCTTTCTCGAGCTGCCTTTCTATGTGCTTTCGCTGTTTTTTCAATTTCTGGATCAAAAATAAGCTCAGCTGAGGACTGGCCTCGAATACAAGGTTAGACTAATTGTAAGTATTGAAGAGTATTTTAAAATAAAAACAAAAAACAAAAATTTTATTGCAGAGCAAAAAAATTTCAATTAAGTAAATAAATTAAACTCAATAGTGATATGGTAATCCCCGGCAACGGCGCCAAAAACTTGATAGCGTTTCAGCAAGTGTACTGAATCGTTGCAAGTAATAATAAAACGGTAGTACCGAGTGTCGAACTCAAGGATTGTGTTTTACTATTGAATTATATTTAATTACTAAAATTGAACAAAAGGTTTCCAAGTTGATTGAAATAATATTTAAAATTAACAACAGTAATAAAATTGATCTTTTATCATGAAAATTAACAACAGTAATAATATTTAAAATTGTCAGGGATGAGTTTCACTTCGAATCCAACATTGGTGTCTAATTTGATCCTAGTTATTGAATTATTACCGAATTATCTTTATTATTCTTGCCCTAATGTCTTAGTGACAGAACCTTTAATTCCAAAGTAACCCCTAATTCCTTAGTAGATTTAAGATTAGAATTAAGCATTACCGTATAGAAATTCTCTTGTAAATTATTGTTTTGCAACTAATTTAATTGGTTTCATGACCTGCATCTATCCCTAGACTACAAATTCATGAATTTCTCATCTCAAGCATTCGTAAAGTCCACTTCCGTTTCAAAATACAAATCGTAGAACATTTTAATGTTGATCAAGCAATAAAAAGCGTTAAGCACAGAGATGAGAAAAAAAATTCAACAAACTCATTCATATAACTAGAAATCAAATCAGAAAAATAAGGGTTTCATCTGGTTACACTCATCCCTAACAAATAGGGTTTAGTTACTCATGACAGAGATACAAAAGATAAGGATTAAAGAAGAATTACAAGAATGATTCATGGATGATTCTTGATAAAACTGCTTCAATGGCGTTAGAAACGGCCGTCTTTGAGTTTCTATACTAGGGCACAAGTCTCTCAACTTCCCAAGAGTCAAAAAGATGCCTAAATAGTAAAAAAATTGCGTTTTTATGATTGCTGATCCGCGTCACGCGCCCCAGGCGCGGGATTTGTGCTCCGGGCGCGCCTGGACAGTGTTGAAAGGCTGGAAATGCGCCCCAGGCGCACAGGGCGCGCTCCAGGCGCACAGCATCTACTATGTGATGTATTTTGCATTTTTCTCATCTTCCGAGTCTGAATTTGGTCCCGGTGTCTTCATGAAAGTTGTAGATATGGATCGTAGCTTTTATTAGCACTTGAATTTACTTCAATTGGAAATCTAAAACTCCAGATATGGCTGAAATACTCCACATAGGTCATGTTGATTTCTCACCAAAATTCAGCACTGCACTAAAACAAAGTAACAACGCAAAACTACGAAAAATCTCTACTTAGTTAAGCAAATAAGAACATAAACATTTTATTAAATCAAATAACTAAAATTAACAAAATATATCAAATAACTCATTAAATTAACTAATGATTAAAGATAAATAAGACTAGAATCAATAAAAATTATGCATATGATGAAGAGTCATCAAGGATGTGCTGTTGGTTGAACCAGAAGACGATGGTTTAGATAAAGTTAATGTTGAGGAGGCTGTACATGACCCAAAAAGTGATGCAAAGGATGTGTTCTATGCTAAATCAAAAGATGAGTGTTCAGAGTTGCAGAACCAGTTGAATGCAGCTCAAGAAGATCTAAAAAAGCAAAGGAACATACTTTTCAGGTTGAGAAAGAAATGGTAAAAGCTATTGATGAGTTGAAAGAAGCAGATAGAGTAGCTGGGGAAGCAAATAAGAAACTCAGGGAAGCATTGGTGGCTCCAACACTAGCAAAAGAGGAATCTGAGATTGAAAAGTTCTGAGTTATTGAATTGGAACAAGTTGGAATTGAAACTGTGAAGAATGGCATAAAGAGCTTGGAAATGTGAGGAACTAGAAATCAGGTGTGTGTATGCTATTGGTACTCTCACCTTTTTCGGTAAAGCAACTCATTTGGTTGATAGTACTAACCAAGTTGGACTATTTCAAAAGGTGTTTACATCTATTGGAATAAATGTTCTTTGAAATGATAAACTCGAAACTCTCACTTTGAATAAGATTAGTGTTGATAGAAACTTGATTTAGGTGTTTGCTAAGGGTGTAGATAAGGACTTTGTGATACTTTTAGCACCTAGAGCTTCTAGGATTGAAAATCAAGATGTTATTGATGCTGCAATTGTTGGAATGCTTTCCGACCCATAAGAGGCAAAAGCTGGTATCCTGAGGTGCATTTTCTTGCATTCAATCCAATAGACAAGATGATTGCTCTTACCTATATTGATTATGATGGTTATGGCAATAAAAATGTTGAAGATGAAGACATTGTTCTAGAGAATTCAGTGGTAAATCTATCATGGGATGTTCCTAAAGAGAAAAGAGAGAACAAGTTCGATTTTGAAGTAAATACATGTTGTTGGATTAGATGAGATTTGTGTTCTCATTGGACTCACACAGATTGTGCTATTCGTGAGCAATATATCTGCATGGGTCCTTCTGTACAGAGTGGATCAAGGCCAAGCGAAATGGTTTTCAGGTGTCAAGCATGCAATAAGACTTTAGAATTGTTGAGTTGGGTTAAAGACGTCTTCCAACATTGTGCACCATCATGGGATAGGGGAACGTTGATGAGGGAGCTTGATTTTGTTAGTAGGATCTTTCATGGTAGTAAAGACCATGGGGAGAAATCTTTTTTTAAGGTGTGATGATCTCAAGGAAAACTAAAAAGTGGAAAAATGAATTCTAAAGTAACATGCAGGACAATATTGATGGCTTTCCAAGAGTTTGACTTGGATTCTCTAAAGAACTTGAAAAATGAAAAAAGTGAAGATTGATTGCTCCACATAAGGCATGCAATAGAATTGTTGAAATGGTGTATGAGAATGTTCAAAAAGGCACGCTTAGCTTTTGAGGCTTGCGATCGCGAATTAACAGACAAATCTAGAAGAACAAAAGAACTCAAGATGGAGAGGCTGCAAAATATGTCACTGATTGAAGAAACTTGAATTAAGGGAGAGTGTTCGAAACTAAGAATGTTCTTGATTTTGATTATTAGAAAAACGGATAACGTTGAACCTTCTCCGTATTCAGTTTTGTAATTTAAGTTAAGTTTGATTGAATGTAATCAACTAACTAACTAAACATTTTTTTAGTTAGTTAGGTAAGTAGAAGTTAGTTAGAAATAATGTGACAAAAACTATATATAAATAACATATTCATCTCTCAATAAAATAACACATTCATATTAATTCATTCTCTTTTCTTATTTTACTTTCATTGCAAGAACAGTTTGACTGCTAAGAGTCACCATTAAGAGATGTAAAATAAATCAACCTAATTTTGAAACAATCGTTAGAAAGAATATGGTAGATAAATTTATGTAGTAATGGCATCTAGTTTGCAAACGTCGAATTATTATAAATATCACAGTTTAATATTTTCGAGATGATGCTTTAATTTTAAAAATTGATATATTTATAGATGAAATTCATGTAACAAAAGAAAAAAAAAATAAACGTGTATATATATATATATATATCATTTAATGGAATCCAATTCATGTAAACAAGCAAAATGTACGTATAACATCGAGCAACCCGTTTTTTTTCAATCTGACTAGTTTGAATAATTCATATTATTATACACTCCTTCGAATTCATTGTTCGTTGAAAACCGAACCAACGTCTGTTTACTGAGACCAATGAAGTGATTCAATTTCTTGCCAATCTGGTTTGTGATCAAGCTCTAGTAGTACATGATCAACCCCTTATCAATCGCCAAATCGTTATGTCTCATGTTATGAAGTGTCAAACTTATTTCGTTTTCTTTTTTGGACTCCAAATTTTTTTTATTGTGCTTCAACTCTACCCTCTATTCTAAAATATAAACATAATTTGATTAAAGAAAGTTAATATATTTACTCTAATATTTGAACTATCAATTTTATTGACTTATTTGTTTATATTTCAAGATGCAAAAAGAAAATCCTAAACACTTGGTAAATGTTTGGAAAATAATTTTCTACGTAGAGAAAATTTGTTGATAGTCTATTTGCTTAAAACAACATATATGTCCACTAAACTAGAACATTCTTGACTAATGTAGAATAAGAAGATATCATTAATAGTCATTTCAACAAAACATAAAAAAGTAATGATAAAATAAAAAATCAAATTTAGACAAATGGAAACGCAGCAACAGCCACCAGATTATATATCTATTTATTAGGAGCTTGATAGCCATGAAACTATTAACAAAATAGAATGGCCCTTCTTCAAGCATCAAAGAATGGATGTGTACTATCTTGTGTGAACTCTTCTAGCTTCAACCATGATCATTCTCTTCTTAAAATGCAGAAGGTCCATGGAGCAAGCATTCTCTCTTTCACACTCTCTCACTCCAGCTTTCTCTCACTCCAGCTTTTTCGTGTACAATGACATTTCTCTATAGGATTAAATATATTTTCAGTTTTTATCAAACCACGGCCTTTCATATTTAGTCCCTAAATAATTTATATTCACTTTTAGTCCGTATTTTAAAATATATTTACAAAAAATTGATGTTTTTAGTCCCTCAAATATTGCTTATACAAAGCAAAATAGGGGTTAAAAGTTACTAAAATTTATTGAGGGACTAAACTTGCAAGGTCGTGATTTTAGAGACTAAAAACGTATTTAACATTCTCTATATATACTGGACAAAAATACAGAAAAGGAAAAAGAAAATCTTGCTGGCTTGGTTGGTTCCTTGCTGTGGTAGTAATGTTCTTCCTGAGTTAGGAAGAACTCACCAAAAGTTTCCTCCTAGAAAGAGGCACTCCACAAAGCATTTTCACCTTCTCCACACCTTTTATGTACCTCTTTAATCCTTTCTGCAGACCTACAAATACCACTGCAGCTCCAATCAAATGAAGCAACACAAATGTTGCCTGCTTGCGCCTTCCATTCGCAATCTGAAAACGAAACCGACCCATAATTTGGAAGTGTTAACAACTAATAATCAGTATATAAACCAACCATATTGTGACATTGTTGGGTATGACCCATGGTATTCAAACACAAGTTGTACTCTGGACATCCTAAACTCAATAATACAAAAGTATTGCAACCGCTCTACAGTGGGAGACGTAGACATAATTAGCTGAACTCTGTGATCAAGCATCACCTGTTCTCTATTTGTGCTTTCCAGGTGTTTTTATTTTTTAATAAGGGTTGTTTTACAAACAGATATGATCCCATAAATCATTTAAAGGAGTCTATATAACTTATAAAGTCAGGAAAATATATTCACCTGGAGGAGTGCCACAGCAAATTCTTCGATCATCGATATGCTCTACGTCAAGTCCAATAAACCAAGCTCCTATTGACACATCCTCATTGGCATACTTATGAAGAACATTCCTGATACAAACATATACAAGCAGAAAGACCACAAGATTAGGACCTTTTTAGTCCATTAATGTGATTTAGATTAATAATTTATTATTGTTTTCCCTCTCACAAGTGTTACGTAGTATCTTTATCTTGTTACCATATTTCTATTGATGCTCCTGATTGCATTCGGCTTGTTTTATTAATGAAATTATCTGATTTACCCTTGTAAAAAAAGTGAGATGTAGTAGGACCTACTGGTTTGTAGATATGTATGTCGCCAAATCGTTTGAAATAGCATACAACTGCCCTGTGGCATGACGGAAGTACTTGTTTCCGGACTCACCAAACTTCCAATGTTCCGGTTCATGGTACCTTACCCCTCTGTACAACAAAGTAAGAAAGTAAGAAGCTAATATGAAAAAGTCTTACCTCTTCAATTCAATTAGAACCGAGGAAAAATAAAAAAGTATTTCTCACTTTTGAGACAGGACAGGTCCAGATTTCATGCATCCAATGTATATCCGTTGTTTCGATCGGTGTCTAACTAGAGTTTCTCCCAATGTTGCTGAAAAAGATCAAGTAGAATATTAAGAGAAAATGTATATAAGTCATTACATCAAAATAACATCATGCAACTTACTATTAAAACATAAACTCAGATGTTAATGTGAAGGAGTATTTATATTATTAGTAAATGATCATTTTACATTCCAAAGCTTTAGTTAATCACAAAATGCCAACTCTTCATACTTATGTATATTAAGTTAGAGATGATCAGAGTTTTAAAACTTCAATACCTATATTTACATGAACATCGTCATCAACTTTGACATAGAAGTCAGCATCCCATAAGCTCACAGCAGTGGCAAAGTATGTCTTTGTCTTTGCTGACAATTCAAGGTATCCTTCAACATGGTTCTACATAAATAAAGTATATCTGAAATTCAGTGGTATTTTTCGTTTTTGCTTTAAAAGCAACGACAGCGTTAAGGTATCATAAAAGATGTCAAATGAAACAAAAAGGATAATATGTCAAATTACCAGCCTCAAGAAATCTCCATGCTTTCTGTCCTCTGCTTCAATAGCTCTGTCTAGGATACCTCCTGATGTAGCACTAGATAAAAAAGAGAGAACACAATCAAATATACGATTTGTCCAATAATATTTGACCAATATATTAGAGTTATGACTGATAAATACATGAAAAAGTGCATAATAACTCTTCTCAATGATAATATATTACAGAAACTATTAAAAGTTCAACACAATCAAGTGCCACCCTGATTTCGTCAAAATCACCGTGAATAGTTCAAACATGCACTAAAGCATTTTGAACTCAGGTTGAGACAAAAAGCACGATAAAACCACCAATTATGCAACAAATGATTGAAAGACGGATGATATAGCTACCTGTGTCCAATTACAAAGCGCATGACAATGCCTTTCTCTTCCTCTAGCTTCTTTCTTTTGTCACCTAATTTTCCGTGTTATCAAAAGAAGAAATCATCACAAACCGTAAAAAATAGATAGATCAGCATAAAAGCCATAGAAGATGATATTAGGAAATAAGATCAAACTATGAACCTTGTGGCATCCAGGTAGCTCGAACTGAGTCCCTTCTTTTCCTGCTGCTAAATGCAGTATTAATACCTACAACCATAAGGTACTTTCTCTTACCCGACGACTCAGTCATCCTTATATCTTCTGAAACAGGAGCACCGCTTCGTATAGACTCTTGAACAGACCTCGCAGCAGCCAAGTCCATCTCTAAATTCGAAATAGTCTTGTCCAGAGCTCTACATTCGATACAATACATTCCAATGAGTTTCGCACACAAAATATAACAAAAATAATTTATCTTGCATTTTCATCGTTGCACATCACTGCATATAACTTACTGTATGGAATTATGACCCTTGAAATCTTCACCATACATATCTCTAGTTTCTCGCCTCATTTCCATCTCTTGCAACTAAAATGGAGGCCAACAGGCATAAAAAAATGGAATGTAGGAAAGTCAGAATATATAAAATAAAATAAAAAGGTTCAAGAGTTCTAGATATATTTTTTTTATCAAGTAGGGAAAATAAATCGATGCTTACAATTCTCGTATTACAACCCTCGGAAACTACATTGAATTTACCAGTTTCTGAAGCTGTTGGTCTTGCAAGTCCATTTTGTTCAGGAATACTCCATATCCTGTTATGGTATTAACATTTCTCATCAGAAAAAGTACCACATTAACAATCTAATTGATTTCCAACACAAAATGTTCAACAATTAATCTGATACAATGAAAAAAAATATAAGCACATGAAGAAAAGCACACCATCATCTCTGAATAAATAAGAAAGCAATTCCACAAATAACAGGAGTTATCTTCTAAGGCTTTAACAGATAATGAATTAAAACTAGGGATTAAGCGTGTGTTTGAGTCTACGGTGGCAAATATTGATTGAATTAATTGATTTTATACAATTGATTTTAGTTAAAAGTGGGTTGAATATAAAGTGCTTTATGTTTGGATACATTCACTTAAAAGTGAGTTGAACAATAAATTTGAGTATATAAATCACGTTTGGAGTCAAGCTACAATTCATACTAAAATCAATTGTAGAGACAAAATCAATTCCAATCACATCATCCAACAATATCATAATCAATTTTATGTGTCTGGAATCACTTTTGGCTCTCTATACCGTAAAACCAAAGGCCCACTAAGTAAGAATTACCACAAGGTAAAGGTAAAGCTGCAATTTCAGTGCGAATTAACATAAACAACGAGGTTTTAAATAGTGGTTGCGGTAACAGTTGCTATGCAGTTTCAGGAACATCAAAAACCGTTATCTCGCAGCCTAGATCGCATTCTTACTTGGAAAACAACAATTAAATATATGGATAGGTTCATAAAAAGAACAGTAATGAGAATTTAGAACCGAGTCATGAATCAAATTATCATCAAATTGGAAGATACACAAAATAACCAACATAGGAAGAGCTGATAACACCAACCAGTCATCAGAGCTGACTTGTCGATGAAGAGTCAACCTCACAGGGTAAATGATAAAGAATGAAATCTTAAACAGAAATTGGCACTATTCAGAATCAATTCATGTCAATTGAATCCAGAAATTCAGATCTAAATCAACTTCTTCTATAATACATATGAAGATAAAATAGTACCAAAAAATACACAATCAATCAATTAAACATTTCAAAATCAGTAATTAATTAAATTAATTAAACAACAAGGTCACATAAAGATCTAAGAACACCGATTTGAAAATTTCAAGAAACGTCAGAAAACAATAAATCAGATGAACCTGTTAGTGAAGAGCATCCCAGCACAGAAACTTCCGAGACAAAGAAAAAGTGTCCATTTCTGTGATATAAAATTTCTACTAGAAGAAAACTCTCCTCTACTTTTCCACGTCATTGTTTTCCTTTTTGTTTCTTTCTCTTTTATGTATCAAACTAAACCTTCACAATTTCGGTACTTGAATATGCAAAAACTGGGTTTAATGAAAACGAGGTTGTTGTCCTTCGGAAGAAGAAGGTGTTGTTGTGTTATTATTGTTAATTAAGGTTTGGTTTGGCTTGGTTGTTTACTAGGTTTAATCTTTATGCTATGTTTGTGAATGTTGTTTGGTTTGTTTGGTGTAATTTGTGTGCTGCAAGTATGGTAAGGGACGTTGAACACAAGTGAAGGGACTAGCTAACCGACTTGTTTTTATATCTCAACAGTAATTCCCAAATTGTCCTTGTCGGCGCAATCATTTTTCTTTAATGGGAAATCACTCAACTGGTAATAGTTACTTGTTATGACATTAATACCCTTTTCTCCGAACCACAACTCATTGGCATTTGGGTAGTACACAATCAAAGGTTTCTTCGCTCCACCCTCTCTCTGCTGTGCATATCACATGTGCATTGGAAATTACTTTATTTGTCTTGAAGGATACAAATTCTATTTTAATTCTTAAATGTGTCATAAGCAACTACCGTAGTTATTATATTAAAATGTATCAAAACTCTAAAAATATATTTAAATTTGTATTTTGTTAATTATTTTAAATTTGATTGTATCTTTAATTAACAGTTTAGTGGTCGAAATTTTTCATTAGTTAATTTAATATGTAAAATTATTGACAAAAGATATACATTTAGATATATTTGTAATTTTGATAGATTTAAAGACAATGATAAAATTATTTCATACATTCAAAAATCAGAAAAACTCTTTATCCCTTGTTTAAGATTAAAAAAATCTCGTCAATTACAATTTGAGTAACCCACTAAAACTATTCTTGATTTTGTGAGTCGTTTTTGCTTTAGTTTTTGAAAATATTAATATTTTAAATTGACGTTCAACTCATCAAAATATTTCTCGTATAAGTATTGCTATTAATTTCTTATGAAAAATTTACAAAAGACAAAATTATGCACAAAAGTTAAGGATATTTGATCGATTAGCAATTGACTAATCATATATGAGATAGTGGGTGGTTATAATTTTTAAGTGTTACATGTGGATATATCATTCTTTTCTTTCGTTCAAACATATATCTCGTAACAATCAATTTATTTTTCATATTTGATGAACACGCATGACTAAACATTGTTTAACTTGACAATGTGTTGGTTAAGTCTATTTTTGTAAGTTTTAGTGGCACAATGAGGAATACTAAATTCAGTAAACAATCAAATTGGTCATATTTCTGTAAGAAAATCTCAAAACAGTCCTTGACATTATGAAAAAAAAAACTCTCTAAATCTATAAATGTTACTCATGTTAGTCGTTCAGTTATGCTCTTCGAGTTGACGTTGTTCCAGCTGTTGATGTGGTCGTTAAACGCCTCATTGGACTCCATATGGATGTGTTTACTATGTTGACATGTTGTACACTCAATCTTTTTTTGATGTTAAACATAAATTCATTCAATCAAGGGATCATTTCAAGAGGATTATAACGAGATTGAAACAAAAGTGTTTGGATAATATCCACCCACTTAACAGCAACAATTATGAGATTAAAGTGTAACATAACATGACCAATAGTAAACAAGTGGGACTAGGAACTAAATTTGTACTATTAAACCAATAACTACAACTAAACTCTCAGCTTAACAATTAATATCTTATGTCCACTGTCAAAAGTCTATTTATTTATTCAGTTACAAATCATTTTTTTTACTACCGCATATGTGTTTCGAAAGTGGTCTCGATAATGACAAATTTGAAACTTGAATGGAAGACAAATGAAGCATGGAGGAGCTGTAGAGTATGATTTCAGTATTGTATTGATCTACCCACACTTTGTTATCCAACAAAATTCATCTATGTTGTGGCATTCCAACAAATACATAATGTGTCTCTCCCTTCATGTTCTTTCATGAACATCTCCTTTAATCAAGTAAAAATATTAACAATAAGAAATAGTAGAATTGTAATCTTTTTAAAATTTTAACTTACACTTATTAAAACTTCTCAAGTATGAACTTAAAATGAAAGTACTTGGTCAAATGACCTTCTCTTATAAAGGAGGCTACGAGAATAAAAGTAAAATAAACTTTTTTTTTTCAAGAGAATGTAGCTAAGTATGAATGGTGTATGAATTTTGCTTAATTAATGAAATATAAAAGATATGGATAAGAAGATTTACAAAGATGAAATATATTGTTTCATTTAATATGGATTAGTCAAATTCTAATAACTTGTGAAATTTTCAAATACTTCTCAAATGACATTCTCTTGTCTGAATCATAATTCACAATAGTCACTATATGACTGTACACGTTGTATTCTCATAGTATGAATAGTCTTACAAATTATATTCTCTTAGTCTCTAGCAAGCACTATGTATGATTTTGTATGGATCTATATGGAACTCAAGGTAGTACACTTTAGTAGTAGTTGAACTTACCTTCATGCTTGTTACGTGAGTTGAAGTGTGAAAAAGATGAAGACAAAAGTTGATTAACATTATGAATAAGTAGATATATGTTTGCAATGTATACTCTTTTGTTTTGAGGTAGATTCTTTTGATATTTAACGAGTTCGGAAACTTCAATAATGTGATTAGGATGAATATAGTCATTGAGAACTTGGTATGAGATAATGTTCTTTTATGGTCCTATTTGTGCTTGTGTGTCAAAGTTTGATCATATCCTTCAGTGAAATAATTGACTAAGATGATTTTTTTAAAGAATTTCAATGTCTTCTTGTGAATGTGACAATTTGACATTCCATTATATTATCACCTCAAATCAATCATCTGTTAGACCAATACTCATGTTAACAACAAATGCAAGGTTAACATCACGTTGAATGTTAAGCTAATATTAGGAGGCCGGCCATTTGTTTCTGACTAACTGATCCTTGTTTATTTTTTTGTCGTCCGAAGTAATCTAGGGAGTAAGCTTGATGCCTTGAGATACTCATGTAGCACTTTCCAAGGAGTTTGGAGATAGAGATTTCAACTGGTGTGATTTTGTTTTTGTAGATAGTGTTATTCCTTGCTAGCCAAATGTTGTATATTATAGTGCTAGCTATAGCTATGTTTTCCTTCTTGTTTGTTAAAATTAATCTGCTTAGCCAATTCGTGAAAGTACACATGTACTTTATAATGGAAAGAGTGAAAAAGAACAACAATGCAAATAGTCTATAACATAAAGGGTAATTTTGTTAACATCACAAACTTTTTAATGTTTAATTATATTATAATTTTGATCCCTCTATTTTTATCAATTCACGTAATCGATTATCTTATTTTAAAAATCGATGATTTTGGTATCTCATTTGAAATTTTGAACTAAAAAAATGACAATTTGATATTTTTTAAATGATGTAGAATAACAAATATTTATCATGTGTATAGTTATATATTTCGCCAATTTCTTTAGCTATTCGTTCCTGAATAAACAACCTGAAAAAATTATAATTGTTTATATTTATATGTTGATGATATTAAAAAAAAAAAATTATATTTGCATATTTAACCAAAAACAAATTATATCAAATCACATATTACTTAATATGAAATAGAGAAAGTATATGAGATTTGAAATATAAATACACATAGTCAATCACATTTGGACCATATGTTCGAGATTACACAATCAAGATTTCAATGTGAATTTTTATTTATTTTTAAAATTTAAAATAATGACCTTTAAAATCTAAATTGTTGGATTTTGATATGGTAAGGAAGACAACCCGGTTGAGAGTATACATGTAACATGTGTATGTGAAAAAATGATCAGGGAAACGAAAGATGTGTAGCTAGTAGTTGCTTGTAATAGGATCCTTCTGTCACTTTTAAAGTACTGCTGTTACTACCCTTTCGTTCTTTCTTGAAGCAACCCAAAGCTGCCATTCCACCAGAAGAGACCAACCATATACACAGTTTGGTGGATGGTTTCATAATAAAGGTTTTATGAAAATTGTTAACAAGAAACTCTCTCATACATATTTTCTTAACATATTTTTCAGTTCAAATTTATATAAGTCTGCCAAATCAAATGGATCTTATATAAATTTAGTGGAATTCTTATATAAATTTCAATGAATTAAAAAAAGTATATTAAAAAATGTGTTATTAGCATTATTTATAATTCCACAAGTAAAAGTTATCTCGGTTTACCCTCAAACTCCAATAGTTTAAGGATACTTTAGTTTTTTTTTTATTTTCTAAATAAATTCAATTTCAACATGAGTGTGGTTTAAAGATTTTGCAAACATATTAAAAAAAATATAATAATAAAGAAAAAAGAGAATAATTACTTTATCAAATTATCTTTATCAACTATTAATGTGTGTTTTCCGGTCATAAAACTAAAGTAGAGCTACTTTTTTTAAAATAGTGTACATAATATTAAGATTTAATTATAATTTTGATAATTTATTTTTATCAATTCTAATAACTAATTCTCTTATATAAAAAATTGATAGTTTAGTTTCCACTAAAGATTTTGAATTAAAAAAATAACAATTTGACATATTTTAAATGATGTGATATAAGATTTATGATATAGAACCATTTAGATGCATTAATTATTCATATGTCATTAATTAAATTACAAAAATAAATAAAAATGCTGAAGTTGAAAGTTAAGTTTTTAAATAGTTTTATTGCAATTTTATGAGTTGTTATATTCTACGTCATCGTATTATATATCACATTATTTAAAATATATTAAATCGTCATTTTTATAATTAAAATATTACAAAAAAATATCTAAATTATCATATTTCAAAATCAAAAAACTAATTTTGTATATTAATAAAAATAAGAAAACTAAAACTACAATAAAATTTTATTATTTATTAATGAGAGCAGTTAAAAATATAGCTAAAATTACCTTAAAACTCAAAAAATAATATTTAATTTAGTTTTTCATCTACTAAAGTGGGACTCATTTTAAACGGAAGAAGTAGTAAAACTGTTTTACCTACTCACTTTTAAAAAGATGGAACAAAGTGTTGTCTTGTCCTAAAGTTGCTCATGAATGAAAGCAAATTGCAACTTTGGGGTGACCATTCCACTATAAGCAGTAATAATGACAATATTTTTTTGGCAAATAGGAGTTATGGCTTATGATATAATGATAAGAGCATGATTGTCCCTATTGTTCTAATCAAATTGTACATTTTAGATTGTGATCTTGGTCATGCGAGACTAACTTTGGCTTGATTCAATTTTTTTATTGAAGAACTACCATAAACATATAGAGGGAACTGTAAATGAATAGGGTTTTAGGACCCACCTCAATTAGAAACAACCCAACTTTTTAAAGCTAATCATATCGCTAAAGACATAAAGAAAACTAAATTCATGGACATAAGAAAAGGGTATCCACACTTCTAAATATATTTATTTTTAGGAAAAATAAAATGCAAAATATTACATGATCAATTTACATTAGAATTCTCAAAACAATCCTTTATTGTTTATGCACTCTAAAATATTATTTAAAATAAAAAATATAAGTAAATAAAATATGTTTAAAAAGATTATACTAAAATCAACGAAATAATCTTAAGGGATATAAATTAATGTCATACTAAAAATCTTACTAAAAAAAATCTAGAGAGATAGAGTCCGTTTGTTTGAAAAAATATAAAAATTATTTTGACTTTATGTTTTTAAAAATGATTTTTTGAGAATTTATTTAAAAATAATAGAAATTATTTTAGATTATTTGTTATCAATTAAAAAAAGTAATTTGACATTCAATAACTTTT
>JBBPBS010000249.1:3120880-3167259 GCA_037974835.1 Cicer judaicum
TAATAAAATCATAATACAAAAATCCTTTTATAAAACATCTTAAACAAGTAAATCCAAAATCATGGTAAAAAAAAAGTACGATAAACATCTATATAATGAGCAAAATCTATATTCAAAAAATGCATTCATGTTTATGTGAAAAACATTCAAAATATTAAGAAGAAAAATATCTCATCAATGATTAATAACAATTTAAAATTACATATTAACAATCATAATCATATTAATACATTGATTAATTTCTTTATGAATATATGTTAAAGTTTAGGATTTATTAGTTCAACCAACTAATTAAAATACCTAAAATGTTGAATTCTTGCACCCCATGATTATTTCTTACTCCTAAGTCGAAAGAAAAGTTAACAGGAATTAAATTCTAGTAAAAGGAAGTAATATTTACTAAATTGTCCTTATTAAATAAAAACACCAACTAAGTCTCATTTTATTTGAATGTATTTTATTCTTAAAATAAATTTTAAAAACAAAAGCAACAATAAAAAAAAATCCAGAACTACCCTTAAACAACTTATTTTTCCTTTTCTTGAGGGAGAATATGCATAAATTTCCATAATCAAAAGAAGTAATTTCACCTGTAAAATTAATTCCAAGAGAAGTAATTGCCATTTTTTTTTCCATTTAACACAAACAAAAACTCCCTCACATATCTTTATATATAAAAGTTGATAAATCATTGAATAAAAATTTATCTCCTAAAATAAAGGTATTTTTGGAATTATAAAAAAAATATTAATTTAATAGTTATAGTTTTTGCATTGATTCTTCTTAAAATCGTAGATGTATTTACTAATTAATTATTAATTTGTTAAAGGAGAAATTAAACCCATATTCTTTTTATCACCATGACTTTATCAAACCATCTTATGATTCTCAACTTGCTATTAAACTTTCGATCTTTTAATCAAAATAAAAGTTTTACGGACTATCTCACCGACAATAACAAGAAAGTTTCTTTTCTCACATTTAATTCTTCTTAAAAGCTCTGAAATGCTTAAATTAACTAATTCAAAAATATGTAATACACGTAATTAATGAATTCAAAATATGTATTTTGTGAATTCAAGAAGATTTTCGTAAGAGAAGAAACGTAATCCAACGGGCTTTTAGACGTCAGCATTTGAAATTGCCACGTAAGCCCAACAAATCACCAGCTTAAATTATTACGTCGCCACTATTAACGGTAGCAACCACCGCCTCCACCGTTCCCTCTGCGCACAAAATCCAAACTCACTCAACTCCTCAAACCAGCGAAGAAGAAAATGAATAAAGAACAAAAGGCGCGCGTGGCATTCACGATCGCCACTATAGGAGCTGCCTTAATCTCCATCTTCTTCACCGTACGCCGTAGGCGGAAGCAGCAAGAGTCTCCTTCGAGTTCGTGCTACTCACATTCCGAACCGAAGCCACAATGGACGTTTAAGCGAGTATTAGCGGATAATTCCTATGCGCCGTTTAAGCATTTGAGCTTCAACACCTCCGGCAGCAATGGTACGCTTTATTTTCCGAACTCGAAGGAAAATAAATCGCTGAAAATTCACGTGTTTAATCATGAATCTAATTTGAAGTAATGTCGTAGTTCTTGTTTTCGTGTTTTCGTTGGCTTCCGATTATTTGATGCCTGTTTTTTGTTAACGTTTTTGCTTAAGATTAGGGAAATGAAAAATGAAGTAGTTTAATTCATTTTAGCTTAGTTATCAATGAAAACACGGTGGAATTTTGCAGTTTTTTCTCGAAAATTTGATGTAGCTATATTTTTAAACTTTGTTAGACCGACACCTCTGATTAAATTAATCCGGTGTCCGACACCTCAATTACACTGAATTAATTCGTTTTCTTAAATTATTATTGGTGTCCACGTGTCAATCTCGTGTTTGTATATGTGCTTCATAGGTTTTATATTTAAGGTGGCGTGATTTAGTTGAAAATTGGTATCGACTATTGAAGATTAGAACTAGAAATTAATTGTTTATATTTCTTTTGGATTCTTCATGATCTACTACATTGAGTTATGTATGCAAGATTGTAAACTGTAATGATCAAGCTGAGTCTAGTGTTTCTTTTTACAGAGAATGGTTCAAATTTGCATCCGTTTGAGGCAGAGATTACGGCATTGTTAAGGAATGATCAACCTGAAATTGAACTTAGTGCTGAGAAATTAGAATTGAAAGATTCGTATGTTTGGGTTGAAACTGAGATGCAGTTAAAGGAACTGGTCAATGTATTGAGCAAGGAAAGGTTCTTTGCTGTGGACACAGAACAACATAGCTTACACTCTTTTCTAGGCTTTACAGCATTAGTTCAGGTAATTTCATGCTATCCCCTAAATTACTATGTTTGCATTATGCCAATAACTGAGTTTTTTATAAACTTATTGATGATATGCATGTCTTTTTTATGTTGTCAAACAGATTTCTACACAACAGGAAGATTATTTGATTGACACTATTGCCCTGCATGATTTGATGGAAATTCTTCGCCCAGTTTTTGCTAACCCTTCAATTTGTAAAGTATGTAAGTTATCAGTATCATGTTTCTCTTGGCACAGGGAAGGGGAGGGGGGGGGGTGTTTGATGGTTCCAATTTCAATAAGTTACTCTTTTTAAGCCTAATTTCTTTTATGATATATAAAGTTAGAATAATTTAGTTTTTTTTATATATATCTAGACTACACATATTTGGGATTAAATTAAAGCATAACATTTATCATAGATATTATTTTACTTATTAGTCTATTTTACGTTATCCAAGTTTTTTTGCTTCAGTTTTCTTTTCAATGAAAATTTGTGGATAGGTGTTCCATGGGGCCGACAATGATGTTCTCTGGCTACAGAGGGATTTCCATATATACATTGTTAATCTATTTGATACTTCAAAGGTAAGCCATTCATTTGCTATCATGTTGCCTGTATCAGATGCCATACCATACTAAATTCCTCCTCAAACATGATAATGACTGGATCACTCTTCCTTTTATCATTGACTTACAACTTCTTTTTTATCTGTGTTTATGTTCTGCAGGCATGTGAGGTGCTATCAAAACCACAGAAATCACTTGCTTATTTGCTAGAAACTTACTGTGGTGTGATAACAAATAAATTATTACAGGTTTGACCCAATCATGCTTCATTTCCTGCATTGAAAGAATTCATTAGTTGTCATCAACAATGTTTTAGTGGTAGCTCTCTTAAGCATTTAATAATTACTATGTGGTATGGATATATTAAGTAAAATGTAATGCCTAAGCTATTCATTTATTCATGTAATAAATAGCAAAGTTCAAATGTTAGAAGTATTAAAAAAAGAGACTATACTTGAACAATCAAGTTATACTATTTATTGAACTGAAGAGGGAAATGCTAATAATAATAAGAACAACAACAACAAGACAATGTTTATTCTGGGTTTGTAATATCTTTTCACTTAATGACTATATTTGATGTGTCTTTTATATGCTTGATTGTAGCGTGAAGACTGGAGACAACGCCCTCTCTCAGCAGAAATGGTACTTTATGCACGGACTGATGCACACTATCTATTGTATATTGCAAAGTGTCTACTCCTTGAACTCAAACAGCTAGACAATGGTATTCCTTCTCGACTGATATTGTGATGAAAGAGAGCAAAAATAGAAACTAGACGTTTCTCTGATAAATATTAAGCATTTTCTTAAGTAGAGTGAAACTTTGAATATCTACCGTGTCAAGCATTCTTTCTCCTCCTTTATATCTTCCCCATGCCCCCAAAAAAATTGGCAATGGAAATAAGCGGATTTTTTCATACATGAATGTGCAACATCTGCAACCCATAATTACTGTTTATTCCTAAGCACTTTGTTGTTTTGACAGGATAACCTTGATGAACTAACTGAAGCAATGAGCTTTTATAACAACTCATTAGGATTCTTCTTTGTTAATATGTTGGATCAATTTTCTGAATTTATTATTGTGTCAGAAAACTCTTGTTCCGATGACAAATTCCATTTTGTTCTCGAGGCTAGTCGACGTTCAAACATGATTTGCTTACAACTTTTCACAAAGGAGATTGAAGCTTTGCCTGGAGAATCTGCTGCATTATCGTTATTTTCACGTCATCAGAGCAATCAAGGTTTTCCTTCAGTTTCCAATGAAACCCAGGTTTTCTTCTTTAGTATGGATTTGAAGTAGTTTGAGTTGTCTAGCTGGATATATTGATCTAACACAAGGCTCTTATTACAGTTTCTGTATACCGTGAGGCAGCTGTGCACATGGAGAGATTTGATGGTCAGTAATGTATAAAGGCTCCTTAAGTTTAGCTACCATTAGAGAACAGTTTTGTTACTAAAACTATGTATTTTTCCACGTCTTTGAGTTTAAGATCACTTTAACATGTTAGTTTGCAAAATATGAGATGGAACTGGAATTTACTCTCCATGTTCATTTTCAATAAATAGATCTTAACATGCGTATTGAAACTAACGTAACATATTTGCTGATGGTTTACACACAAAAATAAACATTTGGGAAATAAAACCTTGACGTAATACTGGTCTGAAATAAATAAAAGGAAAAAAGGTAATCAAGTATATTGAAGATTGCTTTGATATCTTGAAATTTATTCCAATTGAAATTATTTGACATTCGCTCAGTAACTAATTGGTGATAATGCCTCAAGTTGATAGTAATAGTAATATTTTATTGTTGAAATATCTTGGCGTTATTAGAACTATTCCTCTTCTTTCCGTTTTATTTTATTTCTTTATATCACTTCTAAATTTAATGAGTTGAGTAATTGTACTTTCTCCTATAAAAGGAGCCCCTCTTTGTCAGAATAATACACAACAATTATCAATAATATTTCTCTATATTTATCTTAAATTTTGTTCGAGTTCTGACAGAATTTATCTTCGAAATAATATACAAAACTTAGTCAAACTGTCTCTATTCTCTATTTTGATAATGAACTAAATTCATAAATTAAGATTCTGTTTGTTGGCATAGAAATTTGGTGTGGTGTTGATCATATTTTATTCGATGTCAGAAAATTATATTTTAGTTTCATGAGCTGATTATTCTGCGGCATGTTCAACCTTTCAGGCTCGTATTCATGATGAGAGCTTAAAATATGTACTGCCAGACCAGGCAATTGTTGCTTTGGCAAGTCGGCCTCTTGCAAGCCCCTCTGAAATATTCAACACCATAGTTCAGATTGATATGAATGCAGAAATAGGTCCGAGCTCTCGCATCCTTTCACCATCTGCTGTCGTGGACAGTCACCTGAGTGATATCCATCATCTACTTGCAAATGAATTGGTTAACCATAGTGATATTTATTCAGTGATTCCTCAGAAGTGTCTAGGTCAAAATGGAAGTTGTAAACTTAACATATTTAATTATGCTTTGTTGGTTAACATTAATCCGACACCTGCTTTATCTTATAAACACTCAAGCCTAAAAAATCCTAAACAACATTCCCGTAAGGCTTCTCGAAATTTGTTCGTTAAAAAGTTCTCATGCAAATCTCCTGTTTATCACAATTGCCGGATATTTGCTAATGATGGGAGGCTGCTTTGTTATTGTGATCGAAAGAAGCTTGAATGGTTTGTTCACTTTCACTTGCTTTTGTTCCATTTATAAAATAACCAAAAGGTGCTGCTTCTACATGATAAATGTTCAAATCTCCAGGTACATTAGTCGGGATCTTGCAAAACTTATTGAAGAGGAACCCCCAGCTATAATGCTTCTTTTTGAACCCAAAGGTCGGCCAGAGGATGAAGGCAATGATTTTTATATCCAGAGTAAGAAAAATATATGTGTTGGATGTGGTGAAGGAAGTCACTACTTACGATATCGAATCATCCCATCATGTTACAGAATACATTTCCCTGAGCATTTGAAAAGCCACCGCTCTCATGATATTGTCCTACTTTGTGTGGATTGCCATGAAGTTGCCCATGTTGCTGCAGAGAAGTACAAGAGAAAATTAGCTTCTGAATTTGGGATTCCTCTCTATGTTCGTAGGGTAATCCACCCGGGGCAAGAGACTGAAAATCAGAATGATGAGGGAGGTGTATCTCCGTTACAATTACGAACAGCTGCTATGGCTCTTCTACGTCACGGGCCAAGAATGCCTCTTGATCGCCGTGAAGAACTGACTGAGGTTAGATCTTATATCTGTCTGTTAATGGTTGCTATGACACAGCTATTGTAGAGCTCCAGGTGATAATAGTGAATAGTCAACTTCATAATTTGAATAGATATTGTGGTTATATAGCTAAGTGAAGTATTTGTTAACTATAACCTTTTGACGATCGATTGGATGCATTAATTAAATTTTAAATATTAAAATATGGATTCTAAATTGCACTTTTATTGAAAAAAATCTTCACCAACTGCAGGATCTTCTATTTATTACGTTACTTTTTTTTTATATATAGACTGTGAAGAGATATTATGGAGGAAGGGAGATATCTGAGGAGGATCTAGAAAGAGCTTTGCAAGTTGGCATGAGTCCTCATGAGAGAAGAAAATTTGAGAAGAAGAGAGGGATATCATTTAAACATTCCATGGAAAATGCTGCTGCAATGCCACAAAGGGAGAATCATGATGATTCTGCACCTAGTAGAATGAGTAATGGGGACTCTTTGAATTTTGATACTCTTGATGGTTCCTATGCAAATGCAGAAACAGCTGGAGATAATAGAGAAAACGGTTTTGGAAAACCGTCTTTGGCTTCTGATCTTGCAGTTGATGGAGCTACTTCAAATGGAAATACCATCCTAGTTACAACTACAGATTATGATGAAGATTCAACACAAGCAAAACATAATTCGAAACTATCACTCTTGGGACATGGTCCACATGGGAAACAAGTTGTAGATCATTTACTGAAGGAATATGGTGAAGATGGCATTCGAGAGTTCTGTCAAAGATGGAGACAAGTATTTGTGGATGCTTTAAAACCACGTTTTCTTCCTGCTGGATGGGATGTAAAACACAGGTATGCTATAAAATAATTCTCAACTTACTTACCGATAATTTTCTAGTTTCTAGTACAAATGGCCATCGTTGCATCATTAATTTGCCTAATTATGTCAAAAAAAATTACTTTGCTTAATAAGCAACTATATCATATCATTTATTTATCTTTTTTATAAGGCATATTTCTGTAGGTAACAACAAGTATATGAATATGCAATAGACATTTTTTAACAATTAAAAGACTGGAACGATAAAGTCACATTCAAATAATTATTATTGCAGAAGATTATACTAACATTAGGTTCTTACATCAGATTGCAAATATAGTTCATATAAACAATATCCGGTAGTTATTCACTGGCCAGTCTCTAAAGTAATTGATAGATATTACTTGACATTGTAGTTGAAATTGGTAAATATATTTCCAAGTTAACCTTTCAGAAAAAAAAAATAATTATAAATTGCATAGCAACTGAATTATTATTCCTTTCTTCAAGGATTTGATTTTGGACGGTATTTTGCCAGTGGAAGAAGGGACTTCGGTGACTTCAGTGTATACAATCGTGACAAAAAAGCAGCTTCTACAGAATGAATGAGTAACGCGCTTATTTTTGGTACATGGATGCTATCAAAATTTCAGTGTGATACTCCACCTCCTCTCGTTATTTACATGTACTTTTGGAAAACAAATTACTGTGACATTCCATCTACCCCTGTTTCCTTGTTTTATTGACAATTCCATCCACAATTTTGTTTGTTTTACTATCCTTGATTATTTTTTAGCATCCGGTTTTTTAGTAGCTTCTAATAACATTTTGCTCAGAACGTTGTTTTCTGTTTGGGTATTAAACTTGCTTAAGATGCATCACTTGCTTGGGTCATTTTGAAGATGGATTCTAAAGTGGTGGTTGATATGGTGAACTCTAGAAGGACCAATATTTTTTCCTTCAACCTTTTCTTGATGAGATTATTTCCCTTCTCTAGCTGTGGGATTGGAGGTTCGCCATCGTCCACATTTATTGTAAAGCCAACAAATATGCGATTTGCTTGTTAATAAGGAAAGAGCACTTTACCCCCTTGATTGGAGTCATTGTGGGTTCTGTTTTTTCTTTGTTTGATTTATTGTTACCCAATGATGTTAGATGTGTTTATACCTCTTAGGATTTTTGTTTTCTCTTTGCTTGATGTATTGTTACTTCTTGATGCCAGAGGTGTTTGTACCTCTGTTTCGTCACTAAAAAAGAAAACTAACATTTTTGCCTTTCAAATATTCAAGCATAAAAATGCAGGCATTCTTGTGAAATTATTATTATTTTTAGTAAAAAATGACGATATTCATTCATTCAAATCAACAAAATACATTGATACAATACAAATTCAAAATCGTAAAAACTAAAAAAGGATGAATTTGTGAACGAATTCATTATTCAAGTTAATAGTACAAAATAACAATTTAGTACAAAATATTAATATGTTTACAAATATGACAAAAATTAAGTGTTTGGAATATTCATGATTTTGGACGTAATGTATCATAGTTACTATGTCAATTTGAACCAAATAAATACTATACTAAAATCAAAATATAAAAAAATATTGCATTAAGACATATAAAGTAAAAAATGTCAAACTGATCAAATCACAAAAATAAGAAAGAAAAAATTAAATACGTGAGGAAGTTACTTATTTAGAGAAAATGATAAAAAGAAGTTACATGGAGGGGTGATATCTTAAATCACCATTCTCTATTGGTTGAAAACGAAAACTAAGGATTTTGTGAAATTAGAAAAGTGACACTCTCGCACTATAACAATAGTTTTGAAACTCCTTATGTTCTATCTACTTATGATAGCTTCTTATTCGAATATAGAGTATGATAATGTGTCAATTTAAAAATTTGTTGAAGTCTCAAATTAGAAAATTCGCATATATTGAATAATTTTCAACTCTATAAATAGTTAAGTCCTACATTGGATAGTTAACATATGTGGATTAGCTTCCATCACGATCATGAGTGTCATTTTTTAACTTTATCCTTCTTCTGCTTGATGTATTTTCAAGCCATTCCTCTCATTTCTTTGTGTCCCTCCAATATTTTAGAGTGGTTTATTAACGTAGTCCTTGGATATTTTAGAGTGATTTTATACTGCAGTCCCTTTAGTAGAATTTTGGTACAATTTGTGTGAGTTATTTTCTTATAAGGACGTGGTTGGTGTGTGAGGTGTTTTATCTTGCAAACTTTGTGATTGGTAGTTTGTCTTGCACAATTTGGACAATGCTAGAAAACATCTTAGAGAGAGCGATCTAGTATGCAACTCAATCTAGTATATCTTCAGTGACATAAATTTATTTTGAAACAGTTTTTGAAAAGTCAAAAACAACAATTTTAAGACGTTTCGTAGTAATAAAGGAACCAAATATGATTATAGTTCATTTAATGTATTTTATAAATTGCATGGAATTATACGTAAAACAATTGCACCATATTTGTATGAAATGAATGGTAAAATTAATAGAAAGAATAGAACTTTTACTAAACTAGTTGTTGTTAGTATGTTTAACTATGGTGTTGTATCTCATTGGTGGGGGGAAATTATATTGATTGTTTCTTATGTTTTAAATAGAGTTCTTAAATCTAAAAACAAAATATTTTCTTGTGAGATTTGAAGAAAAGACAATTGAACTTGTCTTATTTTCGAACTTGGGGTTGTTTTGCTTATGAAATAATCTCTGATCCCAAGCGAGTTAAACTTGCTAGTAGAGTCCATGAATGTGTATTCATTGGGTATGTAGTAAACATCAAAGCATATAAGTTTGATGACCTAAATGCGAAAGTGATCATAGAGTCAAATGATGTCGACTTCTATGAAAATAAATTTCCTTTTCAAATCAAGAAATAGAGGAGGAACTAACTAAGTCATGTTCCTATAGCGAGGAGCACTGAAAGCAACAAGGCGAAACATAACCTCAAAGAAGTAAGAGAGTCATTGTTGTTAAAGATTATGAATTCGATTATACGACATATACTTTAGAAGAGGATCTTGCAGATCTTAAAGAAGCTTTGTCATCATTGGATGTAGATTTATTGCAAGAAGCTATAAACGATGAAAATGAATTCTCTAGAGTCTAACAGGACCTGTCATTTTGTAGACTTGCCTCCTGATTCCAAACCAATAGTTGTAAATGGATTTTGAAAAAGAAACTAAAACTCGATGGAATTGTTGATAAATACAAGGTTTACCTTGTAGCCAAAGATTTTAGACAAAGAGAAAATACAGATTTCTTCGACATTTTTTCACCAGTCATTAGAATAACATCCATTAGGGTACTCATTTCACTAGCAGTTATTCATAACTTAGTCATACACCAAATGGATGTCAAAACAACTTTTTTAACTGGTGATCTAGAAGAAGAAATCTTTATCGAACAACTTGAAGATTTTGTGATTCATGGACAAAAAGACAAGGTTTGTAAGTTAGATAAATTTATGTATGGTCTTAAACAAGCTCCTAAGCAATGACATGAAAAGTTTGATAATTTGATTATATCGAATGAGTTTAAAGTGAATAAAAGTGACAAATATATTTATTATAAATATGAAAATAGAATTTGCACTATCATATATTTTTATGTAGACGACTTACTCATATTTGGTTCAAACATTCATATTGTAAATATTATGAAATCATTGTTTTTGTAACAACTTTGATATGAAAGATCTCGGAGAAGTGGATGTAATCCTTGGAATCAAGATTACTAGGTTAGAAAAGAGAATTTTTTGGACTAGTCTCACTATGTTTAAAAGACCCTAAAGAAATATAAATAATTTGACTGTAAATCTGCTTGCACACCATATGATCCAAGTGTGAAAATTTTCAAGAACACTGGTGAAGGTGTTAGACAAACTAAATATGTGAGCATCATTAGCAGCTCAGGTATGCCATTGATGTACTAAACCTGACATTGCCTATGTCGTGGGACTATTGTGTAGGTTTATCAATAGACCTAGTATGGAGCATTGACACGCAATCGAAAGAGTCATGAGATACTTTAAAAGGATCATGAGTCTCAAATTATATGATCAATGATTTTATGCCGTCCTTGAAGGATACAATGATGTTGATTGGAACACCTTATTAGATGACTTCAAAACAACCAATGACTATATTTTTAGTATAGCTGATGGTAATGTATCGTGGAAATCAAAGAACATATGATATTAGCTTAGTCCACTATAGAGTTTGAAATGATAGCATTAGCTACTACTAGTGAAAGAGCGAGTTGATTGAGATGTTTGCTAACTGAGATCCCTTTATGGAAAAACCTATGTCAGCTGTGTTGATCAACTGCGATAGTACCACAATTATTGCAAAGACTAAGAATCGTTATTACAACGATAAGAGACGACAAATATGCCGTAAGCACAACACCGTTAGATAGTTACTTTCTAAAAAAGCTAATAGTGGATCATGTACGTAGTGATGAGAATTCTACAGATCCTTTGACGAAAGGGTTAGTTAGAGAGAATGTCCTAAATATATCCCAAAGGATGAGACTAATGTCTATAGAGTCACTTATGATGGTAACTCGACCTAAAAGACTAGAGATCCCAAGAATGAGGTTCAATGGATGATAACAAGTTGTGAAGTAATATGAGATGAACACGTTTTTATATATTAGTGAAGCATGATTCCTGAACACGTCTATAGAGTCACTTATGATGGTAACTCGACCTAAAAGACTAGAGATCCCAAGAATTAGGTTCAATGGATGATAACAAGTTGTGAAGTAATATGAGATGAACACGTTTTTATATATCAGTGAAGCATGATTCCTGAAGCAATGATAGGATGAGATAGTAGAAACTCTTAATGAGATCTATACTCCATGTGGAGTGGAGTACCTGTTGGGTGGGCTCACTCCCCAAGTGGAACCCACCAATTTTATTAATATTATGATTATTATTGAAAAAAAAAGAAAAAAAAAAGGTTTTAGTGGGCTTGGTCCACTTGAAGGTAATAAAAGGGATTTAGAAATCCCTAAGACAAACATACACACAGAAAGACAACGGAAGAAGAACGGTTGCCAGAGAAGAAAAATAAGGGTTTGGTTCCAGTGGTGGTAACAAGTGTGTAGCAAACTTGCTCTATTTGATCTACAAGTTTAGTATGTTATTCCTACCACTGAGTTTGTTACTTTAATATATAATTTGAGTAGTTTTATCTTCTCTGAGAGTTACTTTAGCATACCCACTTTAGTGGAAGATTGTTATAAGGATGTTATAGGGTTGTTATTGTTGATTGATATTCCCTATGGTTATTAGGAAGACTCTTGGTGTATCCATTAATTATTATAGTGGAAGTTTTTACTGGACTAGGTCCCGTGGTTTTTATTCTCTCAATTTGAGGGAAGTTTTCCACGTTAAAATTGTGTTTGTCTCATATTTAATTTTCTGCCAATTATTATTGCTCTTGGAATTGTATTTTTTGTTTGGCCATTTATCTGCACAGGTGGGGGAAAAAAATATTCCGCATTATTGAGATAGTTATTGCTAATTATCTCTGGTTTTTCCCAACAAAGTGGTATCAAGAGCTCGATTATTGGATTTGTGCATTTAAATGGAGGAGGAAAATAAAGGTCCTAATATGATTAAACTCAACTCTTCTAATTACACACTTTAGAAGACCCCCATGGAAGACATGTTATACAGTAAAGATTTGTATGATCCTATTGAGGGTAACACTGCTAAACCCGCAGATAAATTTGACGCTGACTGGAAGAAGATGAATAGAAAGGCAGTGGCGTTGATCAGGAAGTGGTTGGATCTTAGTGTATATCCACATGTTGAAACTGAAATAGATGCTAACATGATGTGGGAAAAATTAAAAGAGTTGTATGAACGAAAGAATGTGCAAAATAAAGCATTCTTAATTCGGAAGCTGGTGAATATGAAATATAAAGATGGGGATTCAATGGCAGAGCATATGAGTATTTTTCAGAATACAGTGAATCAGTTGACAACCGCAGAAATTAAATTAGATGATGAGTTGCAAGCGCTGTTATTGTTGAGTTCCTTGCTTGATAATTGGGAAATCCTTGTCGTGACGTTGACCAATTCAGCTCCAAGTGGAAAGTTGAAAATGTCAACAATTAAAGAGAGCATGTTGAATGAAGAAGCTCGAGAAAGGGACATGGTTTGGTTGGTTCTTCCTCAAAGTCAGAAGCACTAGTTACAGAGTCATGGGGAAGAAGTCAATCTAGAAACTTCCATAGACGCGACAACTCTGAAAGTCGTAGCAAGTCAAGAAGCAAGTCAAGGACTAGAAAAGAAGTGATATGCTATCATTGTGGCAAAGCGGGTCACGTAAAAAGAAATTGCAGGTTCCTTAAGAGAGATCAATCAAGGGAAAGAGATGAAGACAAAGAGAAGAAAAATGATAAAGATACAACAGCAGTTGCATCTGTTAATAATGTCTACATTGCTTGTGATGATAATTCCATAAACCTTGCATGTCAGGATTCAACTTGGATTATTGATCCGGGTGGCTCATATCATGTTACTCCTAGGCGTGATTTCTTCTCATCTTACAGTGCTGGTGATTTTGGCATGGTAAAAATGGGAGATGAAGGAGTATGTAAAATTATCGGTATGGGAGATATTTGGGTTGAAACTGGGATTGGTTGCAAGCTTCAATTGAAGAATGTTAGACATGTTCCTGATATTCGTCTCAATTTGATTTCGGTGAAAGACTTGGATATTAATGGTTATCACACTTTCTTCGGTGGTGGTATATATGTAAAATCACTAAAGGGTCCCTAGTGGTTGCAAAGGAGCAAAGTTCCACTTCTCTCTATAGGATGCCTACAAAGCTATGCAACGAAGAAGTGAATGCAATTGAAGATGCATCTTCTGATTTATGGCATATGCACCTTGGTCACTTGAGCGAGAAAGGACTCAACATACTTGCGAAGAAAAATTTTCTTCCTGTGAAAGGTACGTCTCTAAAAACTTGCACTCATTGTTTTGCTGGAAAACAACATAGAGTATCTTTTCATAACAATGGTCCTCATATGAGGCAAAATATTCTTGATTTAGTTCATACTGATGTTTGTATGATGGATAGTAAATCTCTTGGTGGTGCATCATATTTTGTTACTTTTATTGACGACCACTCTAGAAAAGTGTGGGCATTTCCTTTGAAATCTAAAGACCAGGTATTTGGAGTATTCAATCACTTTCATGCAAGTGTTGAAAGAGAAAAAGGAAGAAAATTAAAATGTGTTCGATCAGATAATGGTGGTGAATATAGAGGTCCATTTGAAGAGTATTGCAGAGAACATGGAATTAGGTTTGAGAAAATAGTTTCAAAGACACCTCAACATAAAGGTGTTGCGGAGAGAATGAATCGTACGATTAATGACATAATCAGATGTATGCTCTCTCATGCAAAATTATCGAAATCCATTTGGGGTGAAGCAATGAAAACTGCAGTCGATTTGATCAATCTTTCTCCTTCTATTCCACTTGATGGTGATGTTCCAAATAGAGTGTGGACAGGGAAAGATATCTCTTACCGTCATTTGAAAGTTTTTGGCTGTAGATGTTTTGTTCACGTTCCAAGAGATGAGAGGTCCAAGCTTGATAGTAAATCTAAACAGTGTATATTCGTCGGTTATGGTGATGAAGAATTTGGTTATAGATTTAGGGATCCAGTTGACAAGAAAATTATTAGAAGTCGAGATGCTATATTTCTTGAAGACTAGACTGTTGAAGATTTTGATAAAGCTGAAAAACAGAAACCAAATTCCAGAAGTTACATTGATGTTGCGCCTAAGCCCCCAACTGAAACTGTTGTTGATGGGGGAGATATACAGGTAGATGATGAGAATGTAATTGATGATCATATGCCTCACCATGATGAGCAGGTTCCAATTGAGCCACCAGTCGAGTTTGATTTGAGAAGATCTACTAGATAATGTCAACCTTCTCAAAGATATCCTCCACACGAGTATGTGATGATCACTGATAGTGGAGAGCCAGAGTACTATCAAGAAGCTATTACAAATATTGATAAAGAAAAGTGGTTGAAGGCCATGCAAGAAGAGATGAATTCCTTGCATGAAAATCACACATTTGATTGGTAAAGTTACCTAATGGTAGAAAAGCACTCAAGAACAAATGGGTATACAAGATAAAGACAGAAGAGAATAATTCTCAACCAAGATACAAAGCAAGATTGGTTGTGAAAGGTTTTAATCAGAGAAAAGGTATTGACTTTGATGAAATTTTTTCACCTGTGGTGAAGATGTCCTCTATCCGAGTTGTGCTTGGGTTAGCAGCTAGTTTGAACCTAGAAGTTGAACAACTTGATGTGAAAACTGCATTCCTTCATGGTGATTTGGAGGAAGAGATCTATATGGAGCAACCAGAGGGTTTCGAAGTCAAAGGTAAAGAGCAACTTGTGTGTAAATTGAAGAAAAGCTTGTATGGACTCAAGCAAGCACCTCGACAATGGTACAAGAAATTTGATTCTTTCATGGAGAAACATGGGTATGGTAAAACTACTTCTGACCATTGTGTGTTTATCAAGAAATTCTCTAATGGTGATTATATTATTCTCTTGTTATATGTGGATGACATGTTGATTGTTGTTGGTCATGATACTAAGAAAATTCAGTCTTTAAAGGAAGATTTGAACAAGTCATTTGCAATGAAAGACTTGGGTCCTACAAAGCAAATTATGGGCATGAGAATTACTCGTGACAGGAAGAATAATAAATTATGGTTATCTCAACACAACTATATTGAGAAGGTGTTAGAGAGGTTTAACATGAGCAATTGCAAACCTGTTAGTACTCCACTTGCTACTCATTTTAAATCGAATTCTGATAAATGTCCTACAAGTGAGAAAGACAAAGAAGAGATGAAGAAGGTTCCTTATGCATCCGTAATTGGTAGTTTGATGTATACTATGGTACGCACAAGGCCAGATATTGCTCATGTAGTTGGATTTGTTAGTCAGTTTCTCTCTAATCCTGGTAAAGATCATTGGCAAGCAGTGAAGTGGATTCTCATATATCACAAAGGCACTTCCAAAGTGTGTTTATGCTATGGAGGTGGTGAACCTGTGTTGGATGGCTACACAGATGCAGATATGGCAGGTGATCTTGATTCTAGAAAATATACTTCTGGTTATATGATGACTTTTGCAGGGGGAGCTGTGTCTTGGCAATCAAGACTACAAAAGTGTGTTGTTTTATCTACTACTGAAGCTGAGTACATTGCAGCAACTGAAACTTCCAAAGAACTCTTGTGGATGAAGAAATTCATACACGAGTTAGGCCTCAAGCAAGACAAGTTTGTGTTATTATGTGACAGTCAGAGTGCGATCCATCTCAGCAAGTCGAAGCTGAGATACGAGATGCAATGCAAAGTCGAAGCATATTTAAGTGCAGTATCATTGGATACGAGATGCATTGGAAATGAAGTCATTTTTAATTGAGAAGATTCATACTGATGAGAATGGTTCAGATATGATGACAAAGACCTTGCATGTGTCGAAGATGATATGTTGCAGAAAGAAAGTTAGCATGGTTGAGCAGTAACTTCCCACTTGAGTCGTGAGGGGGAGATTTGTTGGATGGGCTCACTCCCCAAGTGGAGCCCACCAATTTTATTATTATTATTATTATAATTATTGAAAAAAAAATGAAAAAAAAAGGTTTTAGTGGGCTTGGTCCACTTGAAGATAATAAAAGGGATTTAGAAATCCCTAAGACAAACATACACACAGAAAGACAACGGAAGAAGAACGGTTGCTAGAGAAGAAAAATAAGGGTTTGGTTCTAGTGGTGGTAACAGGTGTGTAGCAAACTTGCTCCGTTTGATCTACAAGTTTAGTATGTCATTCCTACCACTGAGTTTGTTACTTTAAAATATAATTTGAGTAGTTTTATCTTCTCTGAGAGTTACTTTGGCATACCCACTTTAGTGGAAGGTTGTTATAAGGATGTTATAGGGTTGTTATTATTGATTGATATTTCCTATCGTTATTAGGAAGACTCTTGGTGTATCCATTAATTATTATAGTGGAAGTTTTTACTGGACTAAGTCCCGTGGTTTTTATTCTCTCAATTTGAGGGAAGTTTTCCACATTAAAATTGTGTTTGTCTCATATTTAATTTTATGCCAATTATTATTGCTCTTGGAATTGTATTTTCAGTTTGACCATTTATCTGCACAGGTGGAGAAAAAAAATATTCCGCATTATTGAGATAGTTATTGCTAATTATCTCTGGTTTTTCCCAACAGTACCTAACTACAGGAGTACTCTTGTCAGACTCACTTATGTGAATGTAGAAGTGGGGTCACTTCCTATGAAATTTCGAAGTAGAATTCTTAAAGTGTTCACTATACTAAGATAGACGTGTAGGACTATTAATGCACATGTTTTTGAGAATACACCTTATGTAAAGGTTGTGTGTGGGTTTAATGTCAGAGATAGAGTTCAAGACTACGAGTCACTTTTATTGAATTTGAATTTTACTTACTATGCAAAGATTCAAGTTATAAGACACATCTGTTTATGCACAATCTTATAGAAGTGTTTGATGCTACTTTAGAATTTGTTTTTTTTTAATTTAAGTGGGGGATTGTTGGAACATAAAGTATGTTAATGTGAATTCAAAAACTTGTTGAAGTCTCACATTAGAAAACTCTCATATATTGAGTAGTTTCAACTCTATAAATACTTAAGTCTCACCTTAGATAGTTAACATATGTAGGTTTTCTTTCATCACTATATAAATAGTGTCAAACTTTTGTGAAAAGTGTTTCAACTTTATCTTTTCTCTATTTTCTGCTCAATGCATTTTCATGTCACTTCTCTCCTTTCTTTATGTCCTTTGATATTTTAGAGCGGTTTTTATGTCATAGTCCCGACGATTTTTTAAGTGGTCCTAATACCACTATCCTTTTAAATTGGTTTTTTATATCGTAGTCCAATCGATTTCTTAATGGTTCAAATACCGTTATCCTTTTAAAGAAATTTAGTTCCATTTATTTTTTAGTAGTCCAAATACCACTATCTTTTTAAAAGGATTTTAATGTCGATTTTAACTGTCATATTAAAAATGTAATTCTAAAACAATTTTCTATGATACATCAGAATTTCGATTCAAGCACATTCATTACCAAAATTTTAGCTTAAAATGATATTTGCAACTCAATATTATCACTAGAAACAGTTAATTTGGGCAACATATGCAATATATTACATTATTTTTTTTTTAAATTACTCGGTCAATTTTTTTTTAATCGAAACTAGTTTTAGACATTTTTAATGGTTTTCAAATGGAATAAATAACATCTAATCAAGACTTGATATTTCTTTAGCATTTCCAACATACGTCGAATTAACTAAAAAGTTAATTAATTTAAGTTTTTATTGAATTGAAAAAAATTTGTCATGAAACTTTTAGAATTTTTGTAATAAAAACGGAGTCGTAGAGTTCAATAAGTAAATGGCCTCCGATGTTTAATTAACAGAATTAGTGTCTTATGCGCATGATAATATGATTTCCCTGACACCATGGTGCTGAAATAAGATTTCAAGTTTGAGCAGGAACAGTGTTCATTTAATAAGGTGAACTCTTACATTTTTGCAACTGTATCTTTTCCTCTATCTGTAATTCTTTATCTGGGTTTGTCCAAGATCCAGACTGTAACTACAAAATTCCCGTGCATGTTCGCAACTTAACAATCAAACTGCTTCAGAAGTGCACATTGCAAAAGGCATGGAAGCATAGACGATAGTCCCCTCTAAGAAACAAAGGCATCTTTTAATAGAACTCTACATCAACACCATTACAAATCAAGTCAGTTTAAAGTACAACCATAATCAAGTTGGTTACAATGACAATAGCTGTGAGTTGTGGTCAATGCCGTTGAATATGTAGGTCCCGGACATTGGTACAAATTGCCTTGTTATGAGCTGCGAGGAAGAAAAGTAATGTGATTCCCTAACTCAAGATTTTACTATTAAATAGGATAAACAAAAATGAAAACTCGTTCTTAACACGTTCATTTGCATGCATTACTGTTAAGTGTTAGCTGAAACTGCACAACTCATTGATACATAGAACAAAAGCCTCAATTCAAATGGATAGACCACCGAAAAAAAAGTAGAAGTTCCTCAACGGATTTTATCAATTATTTTGTGCCAATGCTTCAATCACAGACAACATTAGGGTTATTCTCCATTATCTTTTGTTCACCGCATGTTAGCATGGAAATCTAATTATCAACAAAAATTCCCTCAATTATACTATTATATACTTTTCCTTCTACTATAAACGCACACTAAGGATAATGTCCCACTTAAAGCCTTCTTACTTACACTGTCTCCCTCCTGCCAAACTCCATTTTCTCTTGAAAACGTTTCCATAAAATATTCATCTTCACACACATCGTGTGAAGCCATTTAGCCAGAACAAAACTTGTTCGCAAGTGTATAGATTCCACGAGTCTATATCAATACTGAATTGATTTGCTGCTGAATTATTTAACATACTTTTGCACCTTGGTTCCACGAAAAGAATTTATGTTAGTTCTAATCTGCTATTGATTCTAGGCACATACATTGCACACATTTTTATGTGGAGTTTCTGAAAAATAATTACTAATTTCTAATATTGCAATATGTGATTACTCAGAAATGCAACTGTTTGAGCTCAATTTCAAATCTCTTATGGAATGCAAGTATATGAAGCAAATGAGTTGCTAATGATTTTTATAATAATGGATCAAGATCCATGGAATAAAGCATTGAGCAGGTATGGGATAGGGTTAAATCTGGTACGTATAAGTTTTGATCTGGACCTGCATGCATAACACCTCGCCCATGCTCATTAATTGGGTTCATGATACGGTCTATGTCTGTTAAAATTATTATTATTTATTTATTTTTTATTATTATTATTATTATTACTAGTATTATTATTATTACACAGTTAAATTACTAGTACAGTTTTTATTTATAATAACTGCCATATGTAACTGCTATGTGCTGTTAGAATAGGAATAAGTTAATTAGGATAATAAGACATTTTGCTTATAAATAGAAAGGGTATCTTAGCATTTGTATTGGTTGGAGGGCCTAATAGGCATTGGGAGAGTTCTAGATCTCTCGAATATCCAGAGAACATAATTGTAATATTCATTTTACAGCAATATATCGGTTGGTTTCTATCAGTTTCACTCATAAAGCAACAAATTACAAGTTATACAAAACCTTTCCCACACTCTCCAGGCCAGACAAAAGACAGGGATGCTTGCTAAAGCTGAGAAAACATAACAAAGGTCATAGTTTAGTTGACTTTTTTTTGTGCTATTTGCTGTTAAAATATCTTTTTATGTTTGCTGTTAAATATCTTTGTATGCTAAACTTTTCATTCATGCCCTAAATTTGCATAAGCTCAAAAGTGAGTGAACCAAGCCAAAGGAGCCCATAGAACTTTCATATTAATTATAAGTTAATAGAAGCAAACCCAAGAGAATAATAATTAGCAATAAAACTATTCCAGATGAGATAGAATTGAAAACCTTGATCACTTCTTGTGATGCAATTCCTCCAACCAAAGCAGCAACGGCATGAAGCTCTGCAGCACCAAATCGACACATCTCATTGATAAGGTCTTCAGCCAAAGTAGCACCGTTGCATCCCAAGTCATTAAGTAGGCCAATTGCTGTGCTCTTTAGTCGAGGTATATCCTCATCCATTGCACTGTAAGATATGAGCAATGTAAACAAAATGAACCTCAATAATAAGTCACATGAAAAATGCTTTTAACACACTTTTCAACGCACTACCTCCTATTAGTTGACATTGATGAGTCCCGTCAAATTTATGAGGAACCCGCATGATTTAGTTGGTCCCATTTAAATTTTTAAGAATGATATGCTGAAAATTGTCTTATAAGACCATGCATGATCTGTAATAATAATCACAAGGTGAATCAACTAGTGATTTCAAAGGTTCAAACCAAATCCTTTTGTGTAACTGTATCACTAACTCCTAGAAGTTACTATTTACATATGTTTCCTAATACTCCTCCCTCAAGTTGGAGTATATGCATATGAACCAAGCTTGTTACAAATGTAGTCAACCAAAGAGCCTCTGAGGGACTTTGTGAACATGTCAGCCAACATTTCACTGGGTTGACAAAGCAGTTGTAATTTCTCCAAAATACACCGTCTCTCACAAGATCAGTTGTGAAGAACGGCTAGATTATCACAATAAATTGAGTCCCAATTTTAGCTGATGGAGTAGCTACTCGAGCCATGTAGGCTTGCACGCAGCAGCTGCCGCAGCACAGTACTCATCTTCTGCATTGGATTTGACAGCTATATTATGTTTCTTGCTCCTCCACGAAATCATATTTCCTCAAATAAGAACACGATATGCAGTTATCTTGCCCAGTCAGCATCAGAGTTACAAATTATTTGGCGTTGAGTTCATACTGAAGGATACATGTGACAACATCTTCCCAATGGCTATAACAAATTCAGAAAATTGGCTTACTGCGTTCACTGCAATGGTAATATCTTCCTAGGAGGCTAGGTCTTTCAATTGCTCCTCCTATCTGAAAGAAGCTTGACATTTAGGTCCATTAGATATTAAGATTATCAATGCGACGACAATCAAGCATATTGATCCGAATAAGAGTATCCAGAGCATACTTTTGTTGATTGATGGCAACGCCTGAAGAGGATTGGGCAACTTCAATCCCTAAAAAGTATGAGAGGCTCCAACTATTTTGTTTGATATTGTCTGAGATACCCGTTGTTTCATCACCAGTAATGACAATGTCATCGATATACAACAAGACAAATGCAGTCCTAAAGGAGAATGGATAGAGAAAACAGGGTGATCAACTTCATATGTGGTCATGACAAACCAGGCTCGGAGAGACTGCTTCTACTCCACCTCCTATGCTTACTTACAATGGCAAACACAAATTTCAGTGGTGCTTTCCACCGATCCACCATCCCTCATCTGCTCCAACCTCCCCTCCACCTACGCCACCTACACCTGAACTTCCCATTGCATTTAAGGAAAGGTATCCGGTCCTCTCGCAACACACCTTGCCCATATACCCATGAAGAATAATGTGTTGGAATTGGTTAGTACATAATTGAAATTGGGGTATTAAATTCTTTATTGAATTTAAACAGAATGCAAGTATACAATCCTGTTTGGGCAGAATTGATAAACAATTACAAGAATATTCACTCCAAGAATTTGAGAGCTTGGTCTCTCCCTTTCCAATAACCACTCAAAAATTTCCTCCCCTCCTCTCTCTAATATCCTACTTTTATTTGCTCCATAATTGCTGTAGAGCAGCAGTTACTGCCTGATTTACAACTTAATTTGACACAATAACTGTCTAAATAAAAAATAATTGCATTATAAATTCAGTCCCCATTTAAAATTCTAACTTTTGACCCTCCTCTTATAATATTTAGTTATAAGAGGCCTAACATAATGATACGCCGAAATGTTGTTTTATAAGACCACATGTGATTTGTATTTATAATCACAAGCAGAATCAACTAGTGATTACATCAATTAAATTATTGATTTGTGTAACAGTGTCACTAATTTCTAGCAGTTACTATTTACATAATAAACACATGTTAAATATATTTTCCAACAAATTTCATCCGATATGAGCGAATGTGTTGGAAAGTGTGTTAAATAATGTGTTGTTAGCACTCCTCCCAAATCCCATTATAATACGGGGAAAAGTTTACCATCAACTGTGAGGCCTTACCTGTCAAACTGTCCAGGAAAACTGTTGTAATTAGCAGCAAACCGGTCAACAGCACGAAGCAAAACATAAATTCCCACAGCAATGCTGTCATGTATATAAAAAGGAAACCAGCTTTCAGTAAGATAAATACCTGTCTGGAGCTTATATCTCAAAATAAAATAAGAACACTCCAGAAGGACAAAATCCATCCAGAAGCATTAACTATATAGCAAGTATAACCTGTAATCCTCGTCAGTTAGGTACTTCTGTAACTCAGGTACATTTGGAGAATTAAACTCATCTTCAATCAGACGATATCTGCAAACCTACAAAATTAAGATTAGTATCTACCCAGTAGACTTGGCAAAAATCTCTACTACTGTCATAGCTAATTTTAGACAAAGGTCTGGAGACAAACTTAGGGGTGTGGGGGATAGGCATTTCCAACAGTCTACTTGAAATATACTCAACTTACATGATATAAATCCATCAACCATAACAACAGCCTCACACACACCCTACAGACTGCAGTTGCATGCATTATTATTCCACAACATCAGCTTTAACTTTCTACATTATCAATTAGATTCAATATCCATTTTTGTATGAAATTTTGGTGTTTAACAATAGAACCTCACAAATTTCAGTTATGTTTTAACCAGTTCAACAGAAATCTTAATTTTGAACAAACAAAATAAGATTACTGCAACAGATAGATGGTATTAAATTAAATAAGCAGTCCTTTGGAGAATTAGGTAGAAGCATTGTGTTAATCATTTCATCAAAAAAAGCCTTTTATAAAAAGCTTATGTAGGTATGAATGTAATAATCATTTCATCAAAAAGAAAAGGTTTGACAATGGCACATAAAAAAACAGACAAGTATACTGGATGAGTTACTCCACTAGGAATATTGAGGTTGTACATTGTATTTAAATAATCAAGGACCTTATCAAACATTTAGAATTTATTCAGAAGACAAAGAAAAGCAAATCATTTTTCAAAACGGGATGATTACACATTGATTATTGGCAATATAAAATTTGACTCACAATTTCACATGCTTACTTTGAGTTTTCTTGCATTTTTACAGAAGCTTTTAATTGTTGCCCTTGGAATGCTATTTGGATCTCTACCAATTTTCTTCAAAGTACTTCTCGTCAGTCGTTCTATTGCAACAAAGTCAGCCTCAGCCTTAGCCTGATAGATATGCTGCAAATTCACATATTGCCTGCAGGAGGGTAGATACACCTAGGGTAAATAAATTAATGATATTCATTTTCAAAAGTAAATCAACTTATTCTAAAAAGTATGTAAAAATTCGGTTACTAACTCAGTGGAGGAGGTCATATCTGGTATAGATCCTTCGAGAGGTGCCTCTCCACCACCTTCATTTTTAACAAAATCCTGTAAAATGATGCAAAATGTAGCAACAAATAATTTAAGTATAAGTAAACAACCCAGAACACTGATATGAATATAATTTTTCAGCCCAAAACTGAACAACTGGTTGAAAAGAGTCAAATTATGACACACTTAGTTACTTTCTATTGCTCCTCTAATCTTTCAAATAAGAAAACATTTTTAAAAAAATAAGAAAACTGTTGAAGAATAAAAAAAGAAATTAGATTTCATTCTCTTTTATTTTATATTATTATGTTTATTTTTATTCTGTCACTATTACTCAGTATTACTATTGTTATTTCTTTTTCTATATAAACAGTTTAGGGCTGTAGTAATAAAACAAGAAAGTATTTTATCTTTTACTTTCTTCATGGTATCAAGAGCTCAGGTTAGGGTTCTGTAAACCTTTCCACAACCCATTAGAGTTTGGTGCTCCAACCATTCCACAATCAGGGTTTGGCGTTCCAACCAACTGAGCTAAAACTAATGGCACACAGTACCCCATGGAAGGTAGCCCTCATGGGTAGCAGCGACAACAACGACGGTTTGGGTAAAAACTCAGAAGTAGTCAACAACGCCGACAATTTAGGCAACACCCTAGGCGGCAATGGCAGCGGCCCAGGCGGCCAGAATGGTTTTTCCAACAACTTTTTTGGCCATGAGGGAACTTCTAATGCCCTCAAGGTTGAAATCCAGCAATTAAACGGGGAAAATTATGTTGAATGGTCCCAAACCGCAAAATTGATTTTAGACGGTAAGGGAAGATATGGTTTCCTAACAGGAGAGATGCAAATTTTCGATCTCAAATCACGATTGTTGCATGCCAAACAAGGAGATAGAGATGTCACTACCTATTATAATGAGTTGATGACACTATGGTAAGAATTGGATCTCTGCTATGATGATCATTGGAAGTGTTGTGAGGACAGTGTTTTGTTTCTTAAGAGACAGGAGAACAACCGTGTATTCATGTTCTTGGTTGGGCTTAATAAGCGGCTTGATGAAGTCCGAAGCAGAATTTTGGGAAAGATCCCATTGCCATCACTTCGGGAAGCGTTCTCAGAAGTTAGAAGAGAAGAGGCGAGACAAGGTGTTATGATGGGTAAGTCACCTTCTGTTGGTGAGGTTGAAAGCTCTGCCCTAGTCACTAAGAATGAAGACGGGAAGAGCGTTGGCAAGAAACCATGGTGCGAACATTGCAAACGTCCAGGGCACACACGTGATACATGTTGGAAGCTCCATGGAAAACCTCTAAATTGGAAGAAAAAAGAAAGAAACGAAGGTTATGTGCTCCAAGCTGGTACATCTGATCAAGAGAAGCAGTCTCCTTCAAGCCCATCTCCTTTCACCAAGGAATAGTTATATTTATTGTACAAACTTCTTGAGTCTCAAACTTCTTCTTGCTCTATAGCTCAAAGAGGTAATTTTCCAAATACTGCTCTACTTAGTGTCACTCCCAGCCATACTTGGATTATCGATTTTGGTGCTACTGATCATATGACTAGGGAGTCGAGTCTATTTTCTTCTTATAGTCCTTGTGCAGGTAACCACAAAATTAAAATTGCAGATGGCTCTCTTTTAGCCATTGCAGGGAAAGGTTTTGTTATTTTGTCACCTAAGTTAACCTTAAAAGATGTCTTACATGTTCCTAATTTATCATGTAATCTGTTATCCATTACTAAATTAACAAAGGATATAAATTGTCAAGCTAACTTCTTTCATTCTCATTGCACTTTTAAGGATTTGAGCACGGGGAGGATGATTGGCAATGCTAAGGAGAGTGGAGGACTCTATTATCTTGACAATGGACTCGATTTCAAAGACCAACAAAAAACAAGTACCTGCTTTGATTCTATTTTTGTTTCTTCTAATAATGATGATATTATGTTATGGCATTTACAGTTAGGACATTCTAGTTTTCCGTATTTGAAACATTTGTTTCCTAAATTATTTTCTAAGAAGGATCCGTCTTTATTTCATTGTGAAACTTGTGAATTTGCTAAACATCATCGTTCTTCTTTTTCTACACAGCCATATAAGCAATCAAAACCGTTTGCAGTTATTCACAGTGATGTTTGGGGTCCTAATAGAATAAACACCTTTTCTAATAAAAAATGGTTTATAACTTTTGTTGATGATCATACTAGAATTTGTTAGGTTTATTTATTGAAAGAAAAATCGGAAGTTGGACAGGTTGTCAAAAATTTCTTTAAATTGGTGCACACTCAATACCAAACAAATATTCAAGTCTTTAGAAGTGACAATGGTAAGGAATATTTTAATATACTTTTGTCCGATTTTTTTCTTGCAAATGGGGTTGTTCATCAAAGTTCTTGTGTTAATACACCCCAACAAAATGGAATTGCAAAAGGAGAGAATAGGCATCTTCTTGAGGTTGCTAGAGCTTTACTATTTGCAAATAAGGTTCCAAAATATTTGTGGGGTGAAGCTGTTTTAACTGCATCATATTTAATTAATCGAATGCCATCTAAAGTTTTAGATTTTTGTACACCTCTTGATGTTTTTCGAAATTATTTTCCTTTGACTAGTGTCTCTGCTGATTTGCCACTAAAAGTTTTTGGTTGCACTACTTTTGTTCATGAACATAAACACCTTGACAAACTCGATCCACGAGCAATAAAATGTGTGTTTACCGGTTACACTCCAACTTAGAAGGGTTATCGGTGTTTTGAACCAAAATCAAAAAGAATTTTTGTAACCATAGATGTTACTTTTGTTGAAAATCAACCATTTTTTACCGACATTCATCTTCAGGGGGGAAATTTTCAGGAAGATTCATCTTTTACTTTTGAAAACATCATTACTTTAAGTGATATAGTGTTGTCACAAAATTCTGAGACTTATATTGATGCACCAAAAGAAAATGTCCAAGAATCTATATTGGAACTCAACCCACTTATGAATGAGGTTTCTACAGATTCGGGGGCGACAATTTCAAATCAAAATCACTGATAAAATTCTTGATCTCAATAATAATGAAGGACCATCTGAAATGCCACAACATAATGATTCAGATAAAGAGACACAAAACAGGTTTACTACAATTGACCCTACTTGGAAGGGAAATGTCTTTGCAAGAAAAAACCATAAACAAAGAAATGAAGGACCCATTCTCCGACCCTTCCAAGATTCTGAACCAATAGATAATCCAACACATCATCTTGATACAGGTAAGTCTTCTTCTATTCTTAAGAGTCATGTCGAGTATCCTGATATCGACCTTCCTATTGCAATTAGAAAACTTGTTAGATCATGCACTAAATATCCTTTGTCTAATTATGTGTCATACTCCAAATTGTCTTCTTCATTTGCTGCATTTACCTTTAAGTTGTCTACTGTAGAAATTCCAAAAAATATACAGGAGGCTCTAAAAATTCCAAAGTGGAAGGAAGCTGTTCTTGAGGAGATGAGAGTTCTTGAGAAGAATCAAACTTGGAGAGTCATGACGTTACCTATAGGAAAGAATACTGTTGTCTGTAAATGGGTATTGACTGTGAAATATAATTCTGATAACACAGTTGAAAGATACAAGGAACACTTGGTTGCTAAAGGGTTTACTCAGACATATGGCATTGATTACTCAGAGACTTTTGCTCCCGTTGCCAAATTAAACACTATTAGAGTTCTCTTGCCCTTGGCAATGAATTTAGATTGGTCTCTTAACCAACTTGATGTAAATAATGCTTTTCTGAATGGTGATTTGGAGGAGGAAGTATACATGGATAGCCCACCTGGCTTTGAAGATAAATTTGGTTCAAACGTGTGCAAACTACAAAAATCCCTTTATGGTCTCAAGCAATCTCCAAGGGCTTGGTTTGAGAAATTCACTCAATCGATTAAAAGGCAAGGATATATGTAGGGGCAATCAGACCATACTTTGTTCATGAAGTTCTCTAATGTTAGTAAAATTGCAATTCTAATTGTATATGTAGATGATATTATTCTCACAGGAGATGACATTGTTAAGATGGAAAGATTGAAGAAAAATTTGACAAAAGAATTTGAGATCAAAGATTTAGGCACGCTTAAATACTTTCTTGGTATGGAAGTTGCTCGTTCAAAGAAGGGAATTGTTGTTTCTCAAAGAAAATACATCTTAGATCTCTTGGAAGAAACTGGGATGAGTGGGTGTAGACCAGCAGATACTCCTATGGAATTAAATGCTAAACTTTGGGAGAAAGGCAGTGTTCCTGTAGAGATTGGAAGATACCAGAGGTTAGTCGGGAAACTTATTTATCTAGCCCACACAAGACCTGACATCACTTTCTCTGTGAGTGTTGTAAGTCAATTCATGCATTCTCCCTATGAAGAACACTTGGAGGCAGTTTATCGAATCTTAAGGTACTTGAAATCCAATCTTGGAAAGGGTTTGTACTTCAAGAAAACTAATGACAGAGAAGTCTCTATATTTACAGATGTTGATTGGGCAGGATCAATTACTGATAGAAATCCACCACCGGATATTGTGCCTATGTTTGGGGAAATTTAGTTACTTGGAGAAGTAAGAAACAGGGGTTGTTGCTTGAAGCAATGCAGAAGCTGAATTCAAAGCAATGGCTCAAGGAATTTGTGAACTTTTATGGATTCGTAAACTCTTGGGCGAACTGAAAATGAAAGTTGACTCACCCTTAAAATTGTTTTGTGATAGCAAAGCAACAATAAGCATAGCTCACAACCCTGTACAACATGATAGAACCAAACATATTGAGATTGACCGCCATTTCGAAAAAATTGATGCTGGAGTTATATGCCTACCATTTGTGACTTCCAATCAGCAAACTGTTGATATCTTGACAAGACTTATGACCAAGTTGGGCATGACAGATATATATGCACCAACTCAATATTACTATTGTTATTTCTTTTTCTATATAAACAGCTTAGGGTTGTAGTAATAAAACATGAAAGTATTTTATCTTTTACTTTCTTCAAAAACAATAAATAGCAAATTACATAAGTCTTAGGTTTTTTAATTTAGTCTAATTTGTTCTTACAAAACCAGCATGTAAGATGAGAGATGTTTCGAAATATAAACATTTTTTCATGCCATATCTCGTCCAATACTCTCATGCCATATCTCGTCCAATACTCTCACGCTCAGGAGAGAACATCTTGAGAGTGAGTAGAATGATCAAAAGTGGGTGGTCCAACGGATTTTGGATAGGACTCTAATCCTAGGTTGGACACTTTAGAATAATTTTTTTGCATTTCACAATGGATCTGTACAAACATATATATACAAGAAATTATCTCTCAAAATAAGGAAAAATAGGAAATTATATCAATGATAATAAATAGAGAGAATAATCCAAATTATGACTATAATTATAATCAAATAATAAAAAAAATTCTTAACACCAAAGTGTAACAAACTGTATTTGAAGCCAGGCCGAAGATGCAATGCAAGAAGCACCAACCTTTAGAGCTGCTACCAAAACCCAAAAATCTGACGAACTAGCGTCTACTTCAGCAGAATTATCATTTAGTATCTGTTGCAACTCCGAACCTAAGAAAATAAACAGCATTTGAAATTAGGGAAAGCCTCATAATTATGATTGGAGTGGAGCTGTAAATGTTAACATTACCTAAAAGTTGTAGATCAGAAGAAGAAATTTTTTAATAAAAAAACAGTAAAAGGATTTATCATATAGATTCACCCTTAACCTTGCCAATAGCAAACAACTTATGGTTTAGTCTATTGTAATAGACAAGCTAACAAAATTAGCAATTAGCAATGAAAAAGTTCACAGTAACTTCATTTCAAAGTTTAACGATAGACTTTAGGAACCTTTATACTTGACAAGTTGACATTAACAAGATTCAACAGTTTTCTTTAATTTTATTCGTCTCCCATCAACCCTCTCCAAAGGTCATATAAAATTTAAAACTACAAGTTTGCAAAAGTCAATTCATTCTTATGCTCCTTATCCAATAAAACAAAAGGATAGAGTGATTCCTAAATGAAGATTGGCAGAAGCATTTGTTACAATTATATACTTACTAATTCCTTGGGAGGCAAATACTTTGAATGAGGATTCGATAGCTTCTTTATAATTATCTTCATCTTGTGCAACCATCCCAGCCTTGAGAAGCTCCTACATTGTTCACATTAAAAATTATTACATAATTAGAACGACAGCAGATGAAACTACTCAAACAACAAACCTTGAACTCCTTTTTTTCTTCTCTGGTCGACGGAAGCCTACCACCATGGCTTTTGGCCCACTCATCAGCCATCTTGACAAGAATGACAACATAAGGTATATGCTTATGAGCAACAGGGTCTTGCACGTTCAAGTCAATGTCCTCTGCAAACCTGCAAGGACACATGCAATTAGAACGTAAAGTGGAACAGTGGAAGGACCATGTCTATGGTCTCTGCTTTTAAACAATTACATGGTTGACAAGTGAAATCGATGAAGCAGAACAGGATCATATATTATATAAAGGAAATAAACTACAAAAATAAAATAAAATAAAAACAAAACTAGTCTATACCTCTTGAGTTCAGGCCAAGGATTATGTAACCGAAGATCATCCAGAAAATGCTCAGGCTTTGACTCAATCACAGTATGTTCCTATTAAACCCAACAAAAAGTACTAACCACCCAAAGCATATGATTCAATATTCAATAATCTGTCAGTTCTTCATGAAATGTATTTTAGCTTTCTAGTCCATACCATTGCAATTCCATCCTTTATCTCCCGTCTCTTTTTAATATTATTTTTCAAATAACCACATTTATTTATTTTATTCTCTCTCTTTTACGGGTCAAATATCGTATTAGAGTTATGTCAGTGATAAAAATTGATATTATGTTTCCTCAGGCATCATTGTATTACTTGAACTTTTAATATAAAAAATATACCAAAGTACCTTCAAACTGATTCGAACAAACCCAGTAAGGCCATAGGAGCGGGCAAAGATCAACATAACATTTGCCTTCCTGCAGATTTGGTCAAGCTTTACCACTGAACTTTCCCCTAGCTGAAATTTTATCAAAGAGTAAATTAAACGAGATCGCAGTTGAAAAGTCTCAAGAATTAGAGTAAAATTATATTTATTGAATTGAAAATATGTTGGCAATACATCAGATATACTAGATTACTAAACAACCAAATCCTATTAGTACTCATATATAATTAAATCTCTATTAGTACTCATATATAACTAAATCCCTACAAGTACTCCTATTCAACTAAATCCCTATGCTAGAGGGATATTAAACAAAAATATATTTTGACACTCCCCCTCAAGTTGGTGAATAGGTGTTCTCCATTCCCAGCTTGGATACAATTCTTTCAAAGTTGCTGCTGTTTAGCCCTTTAGTTAGAAGATCTGCAAGGTTGTTGTTGAAGTTGTGGGATTTTAGAGAAAAGGAGGAGAGAAAATAATAAGGGTTTGAATATTATTGATAATAGCTTAATGCTGACTTGATTACAATAGACTCAATACTAATCTCTATTTATAGAGAAACATAGACTAAATCCTAAATTAGGAATAAATCATAATAATAATGAGAGATATTCTAAGATTCTCTATGATTATAAATTGATCATAGAAAATAACTCAAGATACTCTAATATAATATAAAAGATATTATAAGATATTTTCTAATATTCTAACAGTTGTCTTGGGAGGAGACATATGGAGTGCAAATTAGGCCCTTGTCGAGTTTTTCTTTGATGAAATGTCTATCAACTTCAATATGCTTGGTTCTATCATGTTGCACTGGATTATGTGCTATGCTAATAGCAGATTTATTATCACAATAGAGTTTCATTGATTCATCCCAATTTATCTTCGGGTCCTCCAAAATGATCTTCAACCACAGTAATTCATATATTCCTTGTGCCATTGCCCTAAAATTTGCTTCAGCACTGGATCTGGATACCCAACTTTGTTTCTTACTCTTCCAAGTCACAAGATTCCCACGTAGAAAAGTGCAATATCTCGTGGTTGACCTTGTATCTATAATTGAACCTGCATATGGATGCTTCCAGACCCACATTTCCATTCCGTCTGAACAAAATTCCTCTTCCTGAGGTTCCTTTCAAAAATTGCACAATTCTGAGTCCAACTTGCAAGTGTACCTCTTTTGATTGGTGCATGAATTGACTAACTAGGCTTACAGCAAAGGAATATCAGGCCTAGTATGTGACAGATATACGAGTCTTCCAACTAATCTTTGGTACATTTCCTTATATGTGACAGATATATGAGTCTTCCAACTAATCTTTAGTACATTTCCGTGTCAACTGCAATGTCTTATGCATTTCCCAACTTTAAATTTGGATCAATTGGTGTACTCGTTGGTTTGCGTGTTGTCTTGTCTTTTTCCTACAGAAGATTTGTGACATATTTTTGTTGGGATATGAAAATCCCTTTCTTAGAGTGAGCCACTTCAATTCCCAAGAACTACTTCAATTTTCCTAAGGTTTTAATCTCAAATTCTTTGGCTAGGTGTTATCCTAACAATTGTTGCTCTTTTTCATCATCATCGGTCACTACAATGTCGTCTACATATACCAATAACACTGTTACTCCCCTTGACTCAGTGTGTTGATAAAGAGAGTATGATCTCCTTGGCTTTGTTTGAAGCCTAAACCCACCATGACTCTAGCAAACCTCCCAAACCATGCTCGTGGTGATTGTTTAAGCCCATATAGAGCCTTATTTAGCTTACAAACAGTGTTGGCAGCAATATGCTCACGATATCCAGGGGGTAAGTCCATATAAATCTCTTCTTCTAGATCTCCATGGAGGAAGACAATTTTTACATCAAATTGGTGCAAGTTCCAACTGCAATTAGCTGCTAGAGATAATATCACTCGGACGGTGTTCATTTTTGCAACCGGAGCAAATGTTTTCAAGTAATCCACTCCATATGTTTGAGTAAATCCTTTAGCTACCAACCTTGTCTTGTACTTCTCGATAGACCCATCAGCCTTGTATTTTATAGTGTATACCCACTTGCATTCTACAGGTTTCTTTCCATTTGGTAGAGGGACAAAATCCCAAGCACCGTTCTTGTCCAGTTCTTGTCCAGTTCCAAGTTCATGGCTTGTTTCCATTTCCTGTCAGACAATGCTTCAGATAGAGAGGTAGGTATAGTGGTAGTGTTTAGGCTTGAGAGGAAGGCTTTATGGGTAGGTGAGAATTGTTCAAAGCATAGGTAGTTGGATAGAGGGTAGAGAGGCTTGTTGGTACATGTCCTAGTATTCTTCCTAAGGGCAATTGGGATATGGAGGTCATCATAAGTTGGTGGTTTGTTGGATTCTGATTCTAGTGCATGGCAAGATTCATAAATTAGATCACTAGAATTTGAAGCATCAAGAGAAGTTACCTCGTGTAAAGTCGAATTGGACTCTTGGATGTGAATAGATTTAAGAATGGCCTTTGTTTTTCTTGTATATACTAGATACTTCCCATATTTTACATTAATGTCATCATTTCCATCTTCCTCAATCAATTTCAGTGTCAACATTGTCAATTCCATCTTTTTCAAAATCAATTTCGGTCTCAATTTCTAGTTCAAGAGTCAACTCAGGAAGTATAAGAGACTCATCTTCTTTACTAGTATTCTCCCCCTGATGATGAGTTTGACCAAAGAAACTTTCTTGTTCATGGAAAGTGACATCTCGGGAGACAAAAGAAATTTGGGATGGTGGATGATAACATTTGTAGCCTTTTTGGGTGGACAAGTACCCGATAAAGACACGCTTTAAGGCTCTAGGATCAAGGCTCCCTCTACTATCACTATGGATATGGACAAACGACGCACACCCAAATATTTTGGGAGTAAGATTACTACTGGTGGACACATTAGAGTAGAACGAGGACTGGGCCTCCATGGGAGTTTTGAAGGCAAGGACACTAGAAGGTAATCGATTTATAAGATATGATGCAGTTAAAACTGTCTCTCCCCAAAATTTCTTGGGAACATAATTTGAAATAACATCGCTTAAGTTTGATATAAAAAGTGCCCATTTTTCCTCTCAGCAATCCCATTTTATTGGGGTGTTTTAACACATAATGCCCTCTTTTTGACAAAAAGAATTAAGTCCATCATTAAAGTAAACTTTGGCATTATCAGACTTAATCCTTTTAATACTCACTCCGAAATGGTTTTTATATCATGGAGAAGAAGTGTTCACATAAGTAACTTCAGATTTTTGTTTTAGCGAGCAAACCCAAGTAACCCGAGTACAATCATCAATAAAGGTTACAAACCAACGGGCTCATGATATATTTGGAACATCAAAGGGACCCCATACATCAGGATGAACTAATTAGAATGTAGAACTACTCATTTGATAACTACTTGAAAAAGGTACACTTTTGTGTTTAGCAAGCTCACACACCTCACAGTGAAGACTTTCTACCTCTAATTTTTTGAAGAGGGACCTTTTTATAACTCTAAATGAAGGATGACCTAGGCGGCAGTGGTACAAAATGACCTTGCCCCTGTTGGTCTTTATTGATTTAGAACAAAAGGAGTTGGTATTGCTAAGTAGATTTGGAGGAAGATTTTGATTATCCAAGTAATATAGACCATTCGATTCTCTAGCATTACCAACTGTCCTCCCAGTACCAAGTAACTTAGACCATTCCAGTATCCAATATTGGTTATAGGTTGTATCTGAAGCATTAAGTCTAAAAGAAAATTGAAACTTACCAAGATATATTAACAATTGATTGATTTATTTCATGTGAGAAGATAGATAAAACAATCGCCTTATAGAAGTTGAAAGAATTATAGTGCACACACCTGTGTGGCAACAACCAGGGTAAATTGAGAAAAGAATGATGGATTTGTCTCAATCAATTCATCTGGATACTCTTCTACAAATTTTGCTTTGACTGCGTCATTCAGCTCCTGGAGAAATGAGCAAACACATTTTGCCTTTGACTGTCCAAGGAATGATTCATCAACTACAAAAAAGTGAGAGACAAAGTGAGGACCAAAAGAGAGGCAAAACCAAACACTACACAACAAAACAAAACCAGAATGCAAGAAGAAGATAATGTACCCAAAAAATTGTTTCCAAGGTCACCGACTTCAACTTTAGATCCATCGACTACAGTGATGCTTCCAATACCACCAAGAACAAGATTCTTGAGTGTCTCAGAACCAGTAGGTCCACAGTTAAGCAAGCAAATATTAGATTTCTCAAGGGCTGCCTGTCCCTGGTCACCCCATATTCTGCATTTTCAAGAGTGAACAGTTTGCCATACAAATGAGATCAGAGATATCATAATTATTACCAAAAAAGAACAGCAAGGCAAGCATATGTAGACAACAATTTAATTTCATATATCTGAATATATTAAACTCAACACACACAGTTTAACAGCAATCAAAGCATAGACGGCCAATAGCTATCTTACAACAATGTTTTAAATAGTCTTCGCATCGCGTTCCTTGATAACACTGACAAATGCAACTGATGCAGTTAGTGTTGTCAAATAGCAGCTGCAGCATTATAGCGTAGTGGAAGTTGAACAAATTGTTATTATTTTGCAATATGTGATTTAATACAAAGTGTTATCAAATAGTGGTTATAAGTGCGCTATAATGTAGCACAATTTGAACAACCTGCAATCAGCTATTGACAACACTGGTCGCAGACTTTTATTTAAAACCCTGCTTACAACTACTATTAACAGAAAAATTTCACTATAAAAGCAAAGATTATTACAATAACAACAACATTATATTTCACAAATAAAAGCGATTCCCCTTGAGAACACAGAAAATACCCCTCCAGTTTACTAATAGTTACATAGTAATAGTTCAACGAACTTCATCAAATCCCTAACACCGTACGATAAAATTCTACATGATAACAACAAACAACACTCACTGAACTTTGAATCAATCTCACGCAACAAAAAATTTCGTCGTTGGAGCAATAAACGGTGGTGAAAGGAACAAACACACACAGTGAAGGAACGAAATGATAATCGAATATGAAATTACTTTGTAAAAAAGAAGAAAAAAAATAATAAGTTAAATTTGTTGTTAGGTTTTTGAAGGGAGAAAACGGTTAGGGTAGACAGAGTGAAGTGTTAGTACCTGAGTTGGCGATCGTATTTAACTTTGGGTTCTGCCATTGTTGAGTAAGTAACGAATTTGTGTTTATTGTTGTTATTTCAGCTATAATTGGTTAGGTGTGTTTGGAAGTTGCTCGCTTGAGACTCACGCTGTTTGAGTTGTTTGGGTATCTCTCTGAAGAGGGAGATTTGAGTGCGAAGAAGAAGAAAGAGAGTTTAATTCACCACTTCGCGTGCAAGAATCTATTAGATTCCCCCATTACTTTCCTCATTCAATCAGCCTCAAATAATTTTTTTTTTTCATAAATCTCAGATAATTTTTTTATATATAAATATCAGATAATATTTTTTGGTATATCTTTTCCTTCACGTTTATTTTGATACTTGTATTATTTTGATTTACATTCTAGATTTAATTTATTTTGTAATTTATACACATACAAATTTTATGTATTTTATTTTATTTATTTTTCTATTAAATATGAGTAAATCTATAAGTTCTAACTTAATAATAAATATTTATATTATTATGTTGAATTCAAATTCAAAACTTATATTTTGTTTTAGATTTTAATTCAAGACTTGATAAAAAAAATAAAAAGTAAGAGAATTAGTAAGAAAGTAAGACTCTTATGTGTGATGTATATTACATATAAAATAATTGGTTATCTAATTGGATTTTTACCACACCACTCCTATAATGCTTAGGATGAAGAGGAACATGACTAGGGATGTATGTACATGGATGTGGGTCGATCCACCGATCCGATTACTCAATTCAACTTATTTTCGTATGTATCCGATCATTTTTAGGTCCGACCTAACTCAACTCGTTGAAATCCGCTTATATTTAGTTCGAGTAATTAGTTCAATAATTTAAACTTATTGACCCGTAGAGCTGATCTGGTAACTAGGGATGTATGTACATGGATGTGGGTCGATCCACCGATCCGATCACTCAATTCAACTTATTTTCGTATGTATCCGATCATTTTTAGGTCCGACCTAACTCAACTCGTTGAAATCCGCTTATATTTAGTTCGAGTAATTAGTTCAATAATTTAAACTTATTGACCCGTAGAGCTGATCTGGTAACTAGGGATGTATGTACATGGATGTGGGTCGATCCACCGATCCGATCACTCAATTCAACTTATTTTCGTATGTATCCGATCATTTTTAGGTCCGACCTAACTCAACTCGTTGAAATCCGCTTATATTTAGTTCGAGTAATTAGTTCAATAATTTAAACTTATTGACCCGTAGAGCTGATCTGGTAACTAGGGATGTATGTACATGGATGTGGGTCGATCCACCGATCCGATCACTCAATTCAACTTATTTTCGTATGTATCCGATCATTTTTAGGTCCGACCTAACTCAACTCGTTGAAATCCGCTTATATTTAGTTCGAGTAATTAGTTCAATAATTTAAACTTATTGACCCGTAGAGCTGACCTGGTAACTAGTTATAATTTTTTTGAAAAAATTTATTTGGTAGTCCACTAAGATTTCAATACTTTTCTTCTTCAGATTTTCAGCAATCATCATCCACCATCTTCTTTTGTTCCATATATGTGTCCACCTTCTTCTGTTATTGCTTTGTTTTATGCATATTTTACTTCTTTATTATTTCTTCTTCTTTATCTCCTCGTTTTTATTATTGATATTTGTTTTTGCAGATTCTCAATTGTTCCGTTTCATAATTTGAGGAACTTGTTAAGTGCTTGGATTTGAAGTTGACATTGTTTAAAATTGATGAATTTTCATATTTTATTTATTTACTGATGTTGAATTTATTTATGTATTTGAAAATTGTTGGATTTATTTTTTTGTGTGAGAAATTGTTGGTTTTTTTAAAGAATTGAATAATGTGATTTAAATTTGATAGTTTTTGAGACATTCAAGTATTAAATATAATTTCATTCATTAAATTTTTTCATAAAATCCATCAACTCTACCCAAATCAACACATTTTTGATCGGGTCGGTTCGGGTTAAATGAAAAAAATACGGGTTTAGAATTTAACTCAACCCAAAAATAATCGATCGGATCGAGTATTAAATTTTATCAAAACTGACCCTACTCAATCCACATACACCCCTTAGCTTTTATTACGTGTATGTAATAATTTTAGAGTTGTTTCTTTCGATATAAAAGTGAAACAAATAAACTAAAAGATAGAACCCACACACACTTTAATCTTTTTCCTTCTGTTATTTTCTATTAGAGGAGACTAGAAATCCAAAAAAATAAAATATATTGCACCCTCCCCAATGAAAGAAGAAGGAAGATGGAAAGTTGCGTTGCATTGCACTTTATAGTCATGGTATTTGTAACTTCAAATCATTGTTGCATGCATAATTTAGATTAAGATGGAAAGATGATCATAAAAAGAGTTTTGGGATGTCGCATTGATAGGAGGCTTAATGTATCTATTGAAGTTACATATTAGATTTGTTGAAAGGCATATTGGAGAAGATTAAATTGGGTGATTTGAGTATGGAAACTCTAACTCCGATTAAGAATTTGAAATAATTTTGTAAAGTTCTAATTTATTATTATTTTTTTTTTTGGACTTATATCGAAGGATTTATGGACCTAATATTTTGTTAATGAAGATTTTTATCTTGAAAAATTTACAAAATTTATTTTTCTCGAAAAAATATAATTAATTTTTCTTGAAAATAATCAAAAAAAATTTAAATTTTATTTTTTTTGGGAAAAAAATCAAAACTTTTTTTCTTTCTAAAATTAGGGATTTTTAGTTTTGGAGTTTTCTTTTTGAAAAAGTTAATGGTCGATCAAACTCGCATTTAATAGAGATGAATAAAATCATGAATTTGTATAGCATTGTGAATATATATGGAGCATATAAAATGAAAGAAGTTTTACAATAAGAGGATGAAAAAGTTAAATCTTGACCACACAATTATACATGGATGACTAAGATTAAAAGAAAAAGGCATGTAACTTTTCTTAAGTAATCATGTGTCATTTAAATAACTTTTAATCATGATCATGAATGAATGATTGTGTTGTCAAGATTTAATCATCTCATCTTCTCATTATAAAATTCCTCACATTTGATATGTTCCCTATATATTTTTTAAAAGTATGGGAAATTATGAAAATTGGAATAAGAAAACATATTTATAATTTAAAATTCAAAACTTCAATATTTGATGAGAAAATTTATAAAAGTCAATAACATATAAGAAAATAACTTACAAAAGAGAGCTTTAGAATTCCTTTGATAGTTTTTAAATAGTGATTTTTTTCTCTAAAAAAATTGATGTCTCATGACTACTATGAGTTGCCTTTTTATAGACTAAGGATGCTTACCGTTGAAAATATATTTATATTTATTACATGCCATGTAAATAGAGATAACATCTTCAATATTTATTTTTGTATTTATTGTCTTGAAAATATATTTATTACATGCCATGAAAATATATTTATATTTATTACTCCGTTGTGTAGTTCAAACACACGGTTTCACCATATGTCTTTCATTTTCTCTTATTCAATACGGTATTTAGAGCCTATTAAGAGAGAAAATCATATACCATGATTAGCCCGGGACTCACTGTCCTTTAATGATATTTTTTTTCTTCAGTAAATTGTGTCACAGTTTTGGTTTACCCCTTCTTTGTCGCTTTTGTTTATTTTTCAACAAATCAGTCGCAGTATTGTCCATCGTGCAACACTGTTTATTGCGTCGATATTGTTCATCGTTCGTGGTACTATTCATCGCAAAAAAAAAGGAGAGTATGATTTATATCACGTTGTTCATATCACATTGTGGGTGGGTATGATTTATACTTCGATATTTCTCTTGACTCACCTTGTCTTCTTGAGTGACTCTTATCTTGCTTAAACACCTTTAATGCTAATACATGATCTCTAATCCATCATTGATATTCTCATTTCTCATTTTCGCTTAGAGTAGCAAACACTTCATATGACTTCAATTTTGTCTTCCCTACAAGCAAAGTTTGAAACTAAGAGTTGTAGGACTTTGGTAGTGATATAAAGAGCAACACCCACTCCTTATCAGAAATGTTGTCATATACGTTCAATATTTGGCATACTAGTTGGTTGAATGTGTTGATGTGGTCATAGGGATTTTCTCCCATCTCCATTGTGAGTTGATACAACTCCATTTTTAAGCAAAGACGTTTGGCTAGTGACTTTGATGCATATATGTCATTGAGGTTCTCCCATAAAATATTTGGTGTTGTGTCCTTCAACATATTGTATTTGATTTCAAGAGCTAGAGCCAAACCGAATTAGACTTACAACCTTCTTTTGGATTTTTCTCCAATCACTTGCACTCATGGAAATTGGCTTCTCTTCCTCTAAAGCTTGATCAAGACATTGTTCACAAAAAGATCTTGAATATATAATACTCTACCAAACTGTGAAATTAATTTTTCCATCAAATAATGAAATCTCAAACTTTTTGTGTTCCTTGCCATAGCTTTGATGCCATTGTTGGGGAATTCTACACATACCCACCTATGACCTTAATTATATGAAAACACACACGTCACAAATAAAGGAAAAAGAAAACACATGATAATTTACGTGATTAATATCTTTGGCCTACGTCTACGAAAAGACCTCAACAATTATATCTACTATCTCAAATAAGATTACAATGATTTATAACTCAGTCCTAATATGTGTATCACTCTATAAGCTCTTTCACTAAGAGTTACAAAATGATAACACTCTCACTACAAAAGACTCTCTCAAGTATTTTCACACACACACTTTCTCTTTGATGTGATGATACAACACTTCACAAAACTATTTATTTATAGAATAATAATTTGACTTCTTTCAAAAAGAGATAAATACTCCACAATTTCAACGATCTCTATAAACTCTCGTTTCATTCTTCTAAGTTGAATATGCAACTCAATGGTCAAATTCTAAGACACTGAAATAATCATCCTATTATTTTACACATTAAAATTTTACACTTTGAAAATTTGAATTGATTCCCAATAACTTGTGGATATATTATAACCATAGTTCTACACAAAGCTTACATCGTAAACAAGCATGGAAGGGTGGCGATAGTTGATTATGCACAAAAGAATAAAAGTATATATTGTATGTTTATAGATTGAAAGAATAATAGTTATATACAAAAGAATAAAAGAATAAACTTTTTTTTATGAAAAAATTTAGGTGAGAGAATACTGTCTCACTCTAAGATAAGGAAGTCATTTGGGTTCATTGTTCACTTACAAACAGATACATATTTGTCTACTTCTATTGGTACTAGTGAGATATTAAACTTGCAACTAGGGATGGGAATAGGCTAAGCCGTCCGTATGGGCCTATGGCATGGCCTATTTAATAAAAAGGCTAGGCTCATGCTGTTTTTAAAGCCTATTTATGTAAATAGGTCAGACTCAGACTTATAAAAAAGCCTATTAGGCCTGACAGGACGGCCTAGATATATTTTACTATTTATTTCATTGTCCATTTTTTTTCTTCTAATTCCCATTGTTGTCACTCCAACAAACAGGTATGTAAGCAACATATTTTTTTTTTTATAAAAATCAATACTATTTATTTGTTATCTTTATATTTTATAAGAATTAGTACTATTTCTTTGTTATCTTTATATATATTATAAGTATATAAACTTTGAAACCCTAATTTTTTATTATTATTGAATCTGAGTTTGTTTGAGACTATTTGTTTAGAGGTTATATTTTGAGTTGTTTGAGAGTATTTGTTTAGAGGTAATATTTTCTAGTTGTTTGAGAGATAATAATAATAGGTGCGTTTGTTTCAATAAAAAATTTATTCTTTTAAATCAAAAATCATTTTTTAGGGTTTAATAATCTGAGTTTGTTTGAGATTATGTGTTTGAGAGATAATAATAGGTGCATTTTGTTTGAATAAAAAATTTATTCTTTTAAACCAAAAATCATTTTTTAGGGTTTAAAGGGTGTTTGTTTCATATTTTTAAAAATAATTTTGTTAGAAAAATTATTTTTTTATTATATATATATTAGTATTGATATATGGAGAATCATGTAAATCGGCATGGGTAGAGCCATAGAGCATCATATAGGTTGAAAAATTGGAAGAATATAAAGAAGGTCAGAAGTTTATTGGAAGAATTATATGATGAGTATCTAGCTTTATCTTTGGAAGAGTCTCCGTCTCCGATTGTTAATTTGGATAGTAATAATTTATCATCGTCCCAAGAGAATGCTGCAATTGTCACTGGATTTGACGAAATTCTAAGCATTTTGCGTGAAAATGAAACTGTGTCTCCAGTAAAATCAGAATTACAAGATTATCTTGATGAAGGTATTTACGTTCCTAATACTAAATCTTTTTGTGCTTTGGACTGGTGGAGGAACAATAGCATGAAATATATGATTTTGTCTAAGATGGCTGCTGATGTACTAGCTATTCCAATCTCAACTGTGGCATTTGAGTCCACATTTAGTGCATGAGGTAGAGTTATTGATGAATTTCGCTCTAAATTAAACGAAGAATATGTTGAAGCTCTAATTTGTGGCGGAGATTGGTTTCGTCATAAGTATAATGTGAAGAAAAAATAAAAGGTTAATATTTTTTATCAAGTAGTATTTATTTATTTTTTTTAATAATTTACTCATTTATTTATTTATTTATTACTTTTTAGCTTAGTGTCTAACATATATGTATTTTTTCTTTTGTTTTTGAAGGTTGATAAACAAGAGATACAAATCACCTTGAAGATTTGATATCATATTTTTGTCATTCATTGGGATTTGAATGTGTTTTGTTGGCTGATATCTGTAACTGTTTATGGGGTTCATTTTGTTTTATTTTTAATTTTTGAAGGACTTTATAGAGTTTGTTAATTATGAATTCATTTTGTTTTTTGTTTTATTGGAAGGTTGTTGTATTACAAACTTGTTAGTAATTATTTTATTAGATTTGATTATAATTTTATTAGTTTTCGTTGTATATAAAGGCCTAATTTAGCCTATTTAAAATAAATGTAAAATATAACAAATAAATATTTTAATGTGAATAAGGCTTTTAAATAGGCTTACAAGTTAGACCATAATAGGTCGTAGGCCAGGCTCAGACCGAAAAAAAAAAGCCTATGATAGGCCGTAAGCCAGGCTTAGACCTAAAAAATTCATAGTAGGCCAGGCTTAGCCTGGCCTGGCCTGACCTATTCCCACCCCTACTTGCAACATGTAGATCAAATGTTTATCTTTTTACCGCTAAATGAACCCATTAAAATCTATAGAAGTGCAAACTTTTGCACTAGATGAAGAACATCAATTAAATGTTAGACGACTTTTTTGTTATAATCATAGTTATATATGATTTAATTAATGACTATTTATCTTAGTTAATATTAATTAAAGTAATTAATACCAAACTAAATAAAATATTCTAAAATTAATAAATTATGTTTTATAAACCAAAAATTAAACACACCATAATTAAATAGGACAAGATATAATGTATTCATATAATAAATTATTATTAAGACTATAATTATCTAAATTGAAATAAAATTTTAGATGATATTTAATGAAATTTTTCATAAAATAACTCTTATATATATATAAACAAAAATTGAGACTATCAAAGCATATAAATTTTACGAACTTAACTACAACTCTTTTTAATAACTAACAACAAATATTAATATCATCAATTTTAATGACATTTTTTTAAAAAATAGTTATATTAAAATCAATAAATTTTACTTGTGTTTCAAATTTTTATTTATCATATATTATGTAAACAACATAATTTCTATTTTCTTAATAATAAATTTATAATAACGCAAATTTTACTAATCTATATTTTAAACATATTATAAATATATTTATAATATCACATATTTTCCTAATCTATAATTAAAATACATAAAATATTAACTTGATGTCAGGTAGTGTATGACTTGAAGCTTTCACATAACTGACACTCTTCGAAGTAAACACAATATATCACCACTGTGAAAATAAAAATTCAATAATATTAATTAAATAAATAAATTCAAATCATAAATAAAATTAAAAAACTAAATATATAATATAAACTTGCCAAAATTCAAGATAGTAAAGAAAAAACTTGTAGAAATAATTTTTGTAGAGAGAAGGTGGAGAGAAAATTTAGAAAGAAGGTTTAGAGAGAAGGTAGAAGTGAAAAATGATAAGAGTAGTGGATGAATATTTATAGAAAATGGTTGATCATTTGTGGCGACCAAAGCAGCCACAAAAGCCAATTGTACAAAATCCTTTGTGGCGGCTTTAACGGTCAGAAAGTAAGTCCTTTGTGGCGGCCTTTACCCTCACAAAGGGCTGATTTTGTCGCTGCAAAAGCCCTCACAAAAGACTCCAATTCAGCTGAATTTTGTGGCGGCCTAAGCCCTCAAAAAATGACAACGTTGTGATTTTGTGAGGGCTTAGGCAGCCACAAAATCCACCTAAAATTTTAGTCTTTTGTGAGGGCTTTTTCAGCCACAAATAAAGATCAATTTGAATTTTTGTATTTGTGAGGGGTTTTTCGGTCACTAATTTGTGAGGGTTTTTTCGGCCACAACATATTTATGAAGTTGGCCACAAATTAGGGTATTTCTTGTAGTGATTATTTCACCAACTATGAGGTTACTTCAATATTTTCATCACAAATTCACAACATCACTATCATTAATCATATCTCATCACACATTCACAACATCATTATCATTAATCATATCTCATCACATATTTATAGCATCACTATCATCAATCATACATCATTACAAGGTTTGTCACAAATTTATAACAGCTTTATTATTAATTATACATCATCATAATCACATAAATGTATCAAAATGAATTCACTTTTTATTATCACATCACATAAAGACATCTAATCAAACATATACATAAAATTCATTCAACATCCAATATCACAATAATATAAAATATCACACATTTAATAAAAATAAACCAAACATCACAATAACAAGGCTGACCTATATGTTTCCTTCAAAATTGACTTAATGTTTCCTCCAAAATTTAAAGGGGAGCATGACCCTGACAAGGCTGACCTATGGCTGCAGCAGATTAAGAAGATATTTGATGTCCTACATTGTGCTGATGAAATGAAAGTGGAGTATGTCGCCTACTTATTGATTGGTGAAGCTGAATACTGGTGGCGGGGGGCGAGACAAATGATTGAAGGAAACCACGAAGATGTGACTTGGGATTTCTTATAGAGAAAGTTTTTGGACAAATATTTTCCGAAGAGTGCTAGGGCTGGAAAAGAAGATCAATTATTGAGACTATATCAAGAAAGTCTCACATCGTCCGAGTATGCGACAAAGTTTGACTCCCTAGCAAAACATTTTCGCTACTTTTGTAACCAAATGGATAAATTAGTACATGTGCGAAAGGTTTGAAAGTGAACTCAGGTATGAGATTAAGGAGTGTGTGGGACCCCTAGATATACGTCAGTATCAAGTGCTGGTGGAGAAATGCAAAAAGATGGAGATCATGAAACAGGGCCGCCTGAATAGAGGTTTTATTGGTGGACCAGCAAGACCTCAGGTAGAAATCAGCAACAACTTTATCATTTAATTATGGGGTTATGTCTCTAAATATTACCTTTGAACAAGGAAATGGCGACCAACAAAATAGAGGCATACAGTTTCAACAACAAAAGCCTTATTGTAACATCCTAAATTTTATGATAAACTATTTTATTAATTAAATAGAATTTTAAATAATTAATTTTATGTTAAAATTATTATAAAATATATGTTAATAAACTATGTGATTAATTTTTGTTACATGGATTTTTTTATGATGTGCTAGTTTGATACACATTATATTAAATGAGCGATATAAATATTTTATGCGATTTTACGTGTTTATACGTGCACCCAATTAATATAACATTCTTTTATGTGTTTGACTAGTATTAAATGTGTACTTAATTAAATTTATTTAATTTTAAATATATTTAATTTTAATTATTTATTTTATAAATAGTTATCTTGAGATAGTGGTAATATTGTGTTTGATTTTCTTTATTTTTATATACTTATTATGAGATTGTGATTATATATATATA
>JBBPBS010000249.1:3167405-3192933 GCA_037974835.1 Cicer judaicum
ATATATATATATATATATATATATATATATATTTAGTATGATTCATTAATTATTATAAAGTGTTGATTTTATACTTATTTATTTTATAATTTTAAATATTCTCTAATGATGATTGTATTTTAATGTGAGTATTTAAAAATAAAGTAAAAAGTATCATTAGGGTGATTATTTTGAATATGAGAGTTTTGATTATTAATATATTTTAGAAGATTAATTACTTTATTTATAAAATATTAGTTTTGAAGTATTAGTAATATTTAGTAATTAAATTATATTAAAACATTAGTTTTAGTAATTATTGATTTTATTTAAAAATAAATAAAGATACCAATGGTTTTGATCAATGTGTGAACCCTAATTGTTAAGAAAATAAATCAACCAAATAAAAAAAAAAGGAATTGGACGGGCAGCTCTAAAACCAAGGAGGAAACACAACAACAACATATGGTTTGGCACCGGTGATCGATAACTATTTCAGAAAAGTTTTCCGTTTTGTCCAAATTTCTCTATGTTGTTTTACTCATTTAACTAGTCAACTAAACACAATTTTCTAGATTTTTAACAACCCCAATTTCTCTCTAAAATGCCCGACTTCTTCGTTTGTAGTCTTCATTATTTTGCACCGTTCTCCTTCACCGTAAGTCCGATTTGAGTGAAACCAACGTCAAAACGACCGTGTGAAAAGTGGCTATATTATCCATTGATTGGTTTTCTAATTTATGGTAATTTTGTTTGAACGAATTTCGAATTTAGTTTTTAGAATACCTTTTCATAATTTATTTTTGACGTTTACCCATAAACTGTCGAGTTAGATCAATTGAAGGCAAAGAGTTAAAGAACAAAGACTATTTTCTTGTGGAATAGCATTTGAATTCATGAGTATAATATAATGTAAGATGAACGGGAAAACCTTATTTCCCAACGATTCATTCGGGGCTCGGTACGTACGGCAATATCCCTTTGAGTGATAAATTGATTAATGTAAAAATATGGGAATTGTGAAATTAAAATATGAAATAGAAATATTTATAAGGTGTTGATTGATTTAACTTTGTTAAATGTGTGGTATTTGATATTATTGTGATGTTTGATTTATTTTTATTAAATGTGAGATATTTGATATTATTGTGATATTGGATGTCGAATGAATTTTATTTATATGTTTGATTAGACGTGTTTATGTGATCTGATAATAAAAAGTGAATTCATTTTGATAAGTTTATGTTATTATGATGTTGTAAAATTAATAATAATGATGTTATAAATTTGTGATAAGCCAATGTGATGATGTATGGTTGACGATAGTGATGCTAAAAAATTTGTGATGAGATTATGTGAAGAGATATGATTAATGATAGTGATGTTGTGAATTTACTATGAGAATATTGAAGTAATCCCATAGTTGGTGAAATAATTGTGATTCCAATCTGTGTTTGAGATGACGGTCTTAATGGAGTATCATAGGCCAATGAGGGGGGAAAATAAATATTGAGAATTTGCGAAGAGAAGATTATTTTGTCATCATACAGGTAAGGCCTGACTACAACTGAATGAGCTTGATCGTGGCGGTCTATTGTCGAGTCTTAAGGCAAGGTTGTTATACCTTGGAGGTATTCGGGTGGAAAATTCCTACGTGACTTGGAGGTAGCACTACAAATGTCAGAAACTACCATGCAACACACATTTACCTCGACTGTCACATATATGTGTCTCGGGTTGAGTTGAGGGGATCTATGGGGATAGGACCAGTTTGAATTGTCCGTCCACCGAGATGATGGAATAGTTTCAGGCCTCCTAACCATGTACTTCAGAGTTAGAAGGGTACCACATTGTGAAGTAGAGTCTAAGCTCATGCATAGCCTTGCAGTTTCTTGTGATTGTTTTGTTGTGATTAATATGTATTATGTGTGATAACAATTTCTGCGATGATTTGATGTTACAGTGAAGTGTATTGATTTTCCTTGATTTTGACTATATAATGTGATGTTTTTCCTTGAATAATGTTTGTGTAATGATACATTTATTGATGAATAGTTGTGTGTTCCTCTTATTTATATTAAACTATCAACATGATTTCAAAACTCACCTCCTTCTTTGTTATTGTTTGACTGACTTGGCCCTGCGTTTGCAAATCGCAGTTATTACAGATTAATGAGTCTCAAAGTTCAAGTATGAGAGAAACTACTCTGATTGGTGATTATGGGAATTAAGAGTTCTAATGTGTATTTTACTTATGTTATTACAACTGACTTTTTATATGAAAACTTAGTACGAGTAAGGCTTGGGAATTAAATCAAGAAACTCCAATAAAGTGTCATGATAAGGTACATACTCAAAAAGGCTAGGTGGAATGACCTTGCATTGATTTGTAGTAAGGGTTCCAAAATACACATTTTGCATCCCGGTCCGACCATTGTGTGACACAAAGAGTCCAGTTAACACAAGCATAACTCAAAATATGAATCCAATTGTCATCTTCATGAAATGGAGGTGGCCAATCAAATTTGAACCTATTCTTAAACCTGTCACCAGAAAGTAAACTCGATGTAGAGTGGAATGGTTCACTTAATTCACCCATCAAAGGAACAAGACTATCATTTAAGAGGATATAAGCACCATCATAATAAGAATGGTTATTAGAAAGGAAATTGTTGCGATACATTATCGGGAAATTGAGGGTTTTCAAACAAGAGAGTCCAAACTTTGCATACACATCCAAATTGGTACAAAAATTTTATAGACAATTTAGATAGGATCGAAAAGACAAGATCATCAGGTATATGGTTGCAAACCTTTACATTTCTGGCAGCAACAAAATTCTCCATCTCCAAATGCGAAAACCAAATTTTGCTTGCAATGATTCAAAGAATAGGTAAACCTATAGGAAATATCACAAGAGAGAATATCAAATCAAGTAATAAAAAGAACACGATGTTGAAATAAATGGATTGCAAAGAGAAATTAACAATTGATGGAATAAATTGATGAAGGTTAGAGTGTGTACCGTGTAATCAGTTGATGGATGAAAAAAGGGTATAAGAGGTTTGAGAAAGATTGAATTATTTATGCCAAAAGGTTTTATCCTTTAAACTATGACACCCTAAACCCAAAAATAATATATATAATAAATTATATCATATTTCTATAAAATTTACAACGGATAAATGAAATATGTTTTCAAGGAAATAAAACTTTTATAACTAATTCAGGATATCATGTTTCTCAAAAATCAAAAGGAACACTTTAAACTTCTTTACTCTTATAAAATCGTGCAATCTTAATAAGCTTGATTTAAGTATTATTACTTGATTTAATTATAAAAACTTACTATTACTTATAAGGTTTTCATACAAAAAGTCGTTTCAAATTAAATAAATAAAATACAAATTACAACCCTTATTCCCGGTATCATCTATTATAGCGGGCTTCTCCCAAACTTTAACTTCTAGACTCGATAACTTGTAATAAATGAAATTTCGGAAACACAAAGACAAGCCAGTCAAACATAAACAACCATGAAGGTGGGTTTTGAAATCATATTAATAGTATAATATAAGTAAGAAGAACACGCAAACAATCATAATAGACCATATCATAATCACATTACGATATATAAAAATATTTAAGTAAATAGTATCATATTATAACATCAAAGTCACACAAGTAAAATATTCATCTCATTATAATATGCATCAAATAATCTAAGAGTAATTATTATTACCTTTGAAACACATCAAACACAACAAAACAATCACAAGGAAATGCAATGCTATGCATGAGCTTAGATTCTACTTCACAATGTGGTACCATTCTAACTCTGAAGTACTTGGTTAGGAGGCTTGATACTATGCCACTATCCTGGTGGACGGACAATTCAAGCTCACAATGTGGTACCATTCTAACAATCTTTCCTTAAGGCTCAACAGCAGACCGCCACGATCAGGCTCATTCGATTGTACTTCCCTGAAATCACTAAGCTTGTCAAGCCCTACCTATATGATGACAAAATAATCTCCATTTCACAAATTCTCAATATTTATTTTTACCCCCCTTTAGCATAGACAACTCCATTAAGGGCATCGTCTTTAGGAATCATCACTATCTCATCAAGTATGGAGTACTTCAATATTTTCATCACAATTTTATAATATCATTAATCATAAATAATCATGATCATCATATAAACTCATCACATTTTTATAACATCATTATCATCAATCAAAAATCATCATAATCATCACGTAAGCATATATCATACCATGCACCCATATTTTATTATCACATCACATAAATTCGTCTAGTTAAACATATACCTATAATTTCATTCGACATCCAATATCACAATAATGACAAATATCAACTACCACACAAGTATCAGAAATTAAATCAATCAACACCTTATAAATGTTGGTGTAATGGCCTCTATCCTTAGGAAATTATACACAAGATTATTAACCAAATTATCCAATTTCTTCCTAAGTGATGAACTTAATATTAAAACCAACTTGTTTAATATTAATTCCAATTTAACAATGATAGATTCAAAAGATTATTCAAAACAGAGATTCAAAAACACATGTATTATCAAGATAAAGAGTATAGAGATAGAGAAGTGTGCACCAGAGATTTTTATACTGGTTCGACTATCGATTCGATACTCTACATCCAGTCCTGAAATCACTTAATGATTTAAGCCTTCACTAGAAATGATTTGAGTATGTTTACAGACATTCCAGCACTTCAATGCCTATACATCTAACTCAACATCAAACTACAACAACAACCAATCTATCCTTAAGAACTACTCGCCAAGCTCTAGCAAGATCAGATTGAGATCTCTTTAAGATGATTACACACACTCTAAAAGATGACCACTAGTTTCACAATACTGGATTTCAACAACACCTTCTTTTACAAAGATTGTTCTTTTAAAAAAGAACTAAGAACACTTGATTCAATCACAATGAATTCTCACACTAAGTATTTGCCAATGATGCTTGTGAGTTAGAACAATTTCTCAAAGTATATTTTTTGAATGGCTAATGAAAACTTTCAGTTCTTTCTCTATTTGTGTTCTCTTCTAAAAATTGTGATTGATTCAGTTTATATAGTTTCAGAAAAAATTTAGACAAATCGATTTCTCAATCGATTTTATTAATGTGTATTACTAGTTCAATCGATTTCCTAATCGATTATCGCGTTTCTTGTTTTTCTTGAATCTTGAAATAGATGAACTGATCGGTTTGCTAATCGATTCTTTTAATGCATATATCAGAAACTGATACTCAGTTTATATCAGAATCGATTGTAATTATTTTGTTCAAAATGTGAGATCAAACAATCGATTACTCAGTCGATTCACTTTCATTAACATAATCGATTTGGCAATGGGCTAAATTCTCCCTGTAACTTAGACATTTACTCCAATCGATTTTCCAAAATCGATTGACTTGTCCCAGTAACTAAGATATTTAGTAAAATCGATGTGCCAATCGATTATGCAATATGTTTCTAATAAATGATGAACTAATTCATTCATGCAATCGATTAACTAATTGATTGGTAAAAAGTTTGTTACTTATGAAAACTATAACAATCAATTGTCCAATCGATTTCTTTTAAGCATAGAACATAGGTCTGATGAAAAACATGTTAGTAATTGATTTGCCAATCGATTAACTCAATGAAAGCTTTGTTTTGTGAATCAGAAAATCCATTAACTAGTTGGTTTACCAATCGATTGTCCAATCGATTTCATTAATCACAGAACACAGGTTTGATTAAAAAACATTTAAGTAATCGATTTACTCAGTGAAACCTTTGTTCTATGAATCAGAAAATCGATTAACCAATTGATTTACTAATTGATTGATTAATGCACTTATTTTATGATTTTAGTTTTAATTGGCAAATGTTAGATGTGTGAAATCATAATGATGAATCTACCTAATAAACACTATGACCAATAGACAAATTTACACATAATCTTCAAGCCTTGTATGATATGATCAATCTTTGCTTGATTGCTTGAGATCCAAGATTTTTCCAAGTGTAGTGTTTGATTCTTTCGCATAATCTTCAAGCCTTATGATATGATCAATCTTTTCTGAAATGTATCTCAACTCAAACAATTAGATTAATCAGATAATGCATATACATTGTATGTTTGGAAGCTATATCAAAATCAATGTCAAGGAGGCATATATCTTATAGTCTCCCCCTTTTTGATTAAATGACAAACATACAATTTAACTTTGAGTTTACATTTCAAAACTTAACTTTACAATAACTATTATTTAAAAATAAACTCCCCCTGAATTATAGAATTCATGATTCATTTCAACAGCATAAGCACAAGTTATTCAAATTCATTCAAATTTGGTACTAGAGCACATAATCATATACATTGATTCATTCATATACATTGATTTATTTCAACAGCATAAGCACAAGTTATTCAAATTCAGTATCAGAGAACATCTGAGCATATCAGAGCACAGTATCAGAGCACAGCACAGTATCAGAGCACATAAGCACACAAGTTAAATTCATTCAAATTCTCCCCCTTTGTCATTAAATTCAAAAAGATAATACAAGAGAGAATGATGATTCAAAAGCTATTTCAAGATATATATTGAAAATATAGAAAAAATTACAAAACACCAAAGAAAACAAAAGCCTAAAAAAGTAATCTAGGGCTGTTCCTCATTATCACTAGTGGGAGAGGTAGAGACTGTTGTATTAGCCTCAGCAAGTATCTCCTCACCATGAGGTTCAGAACTATCAAGGTTGATAGGGTTTGGTTCTTCAGTTGCTTATGTGCCAATGTCCGCTATGTCTTCAAAAGACATCTTGAGACCCAAATGGTCTTGGATGGCATCTACATCCTGAACAACTGAGTTGAGGGTTGCTTGGAGTTTTCTAAGGGAGGCTTCCACCTTAGCATTAGGAGCAGCCTGAGACTCCATAAGTTCCAGCAACTTAGCTAAAACCTCATATTGGTTTTCAGCTTGCTCAGGTTGTTCAGCATTTGATTGAGCCCTTGTCCAAATACCATTGATCCTCTTCAATTGCATTTGGTTGACAATTGACTCACCAAAAATTAGAGTTGTTTTTATTGATTCTTCATTGACACATGATATTTTGAAGTTTCTCAAAATCTTTGTGATCAGATGAGGGTAGGGGAGCATCAGCTTTCCTTGTGCTTTTTCCAACATATTCATCAGCACAATCCATGCCCAACTCATCTTGAGTTCCTTGTACAAGCCCCAAAGAAGAATGATGTCCAGCTTCTGAACTACAACATGATTCCCTGATCTAGGTACCAACATCTTGGTTAGCACATACATCAGCATCTTATGCTGGACCTGCATTTGGCCGATTGGGAGAGATATCCTTTCCACAAATCCTTCAACCATCAAGTCATGAATGGCTGTGTGTCTATCTATTGATGTTTCCCAAGCATCATCGTAGAATCAGGATCAGTCCTCCCATCAACAGCTTCTCCATAGTAGGGCAGTCCTGAAAGCTTGGAGAACTCTCTAAACGTCATAGAGATCTTCTTGCCTTTAACTTCATACTCAAATCTAGTGCCTGTGAGTGTGAAGTTTGAGTAGAAGGCTCTAATCAGCCTTGGATAGATTTCCAAAGGGCAGGAGAGGAAATCTACCAATCCATGAAATCTTAGATGGTTTTGGAAGGTGAATCCGTTTGCATCAAAGTAGGAAAAAATCCAGAGTTCTTGCCTCATGGATTTTCCTCTTTAGGAATGCAGGGGAAAGAGCAAAGTCCTCAATAGGTTTACCTTTGGAATGTTGAGGCTTCTTTGGCTGAGGGGAAGAAGTGGTTTTCTTCTTCTTTTGGGTTGGCTCCTTCATTGCATCACCCATCAGCTTTTCAGTTCGAGGAACCTTCCTCTTCTTGGTTTTTCCTTGATCAGTGGCAATGGCTTTTCCTTTATCCTTTGCCATGATCTTATGAGTGGGTATAGACACTCTTTTTGCAAGAGGGGAAGGTGTTCTTCCACTAGAGGTTGAGGAAGAAGATGGTGATTTGTCACTTGTTTGTTTCACTCTTGCCATTTGAGAGATTTAGGAAGTTTGAGAATTTTCAAGGAATCAGAGAAATCGAGTTTGGAGAGAGTTTGAGAAGTGTAAAAAGCACAGAGAAGTTTGAGAAGTTTTAGAAGTTGAGGGAAAATGAGTTGAGAAATCGATTTAGGGTTTTAAGTAGTACTGTTCAAAATCAATTTCTAAATCGATGTTATTAAGCATTTGCACACGACACGTCGATTGCCAAATCGATTTTCTTACCGTTATCGGAGGGAAATGAAAGGTTTTAGTTATAGTTGCCTCCAACGGCTAGTATTTTTTGCAACAATCATATTACAAATCGATTCCCAAATCGATTTCCTTAATAAATGTTCAACGGATAAATCGATTTCCAAATCGATTTCCATATAAGTTCAGGAAAACTTCTCATAACAGCATCGATTTCCAAATCGACTTACTTGGCTTTCAGTTTTAATAATTTGACAAAATCGATTACCAAATCGATGCTCGGGTTTGTGTTTGGAAAATTTCTCAAATCTTTGGATTTCTAGGAGAAATAATCGATTATGAAATCGATTCTTTAAAACGATTTTCCAAATCTTCAATCGATTTACCAATCGATTGGATTGATGTATACTTCAGCATTTATTGCTACCACAGATCACTAAATCGATTATCATGTTTTATATTTTGACAATTGAGACATTGTGTAGCATAAATCGATTATGAATTCGATTGTGTAATGCTGATTTGAAATTTTGACACAGGATAATCGATGTATAAATCGATTTATCTATTGCAAGCTAGTTAGTTTAAAGGAAACATCGATGTCTCAATTGATTTTTCACAGAGATCATATTTCATTTTGATATATTATACCAAGTCTCATTCTAATATAGAAGAAACTCTCTTTGGGTAGAGCTTTGGTAAAGATATGAGCTAATTGATCAGAAGTATTAATATATTCAAGCATGATATTACCATTTTGGTATTGATCCCTAATGAAATGATGTCTAATCTCTATATGCTTTGTTCTTGAGTGCATAACAGGATTCTTTGTGATGTTTATGGCACTAGTGTTGTCACACATTATTGGCACAGTTCCAAGATCAACAACAAAGTCAGAAAGGTGTTGTTTCATCCATAATATTTGTGCACAACAACTTCCAGCAGCGACATATTCAGCCTCAGCTATTGAAAGCGCAACACTATTTTGCTTCTTGCTATGGCAAGATACAAGTGAATTCCTAATAGATGGCAAGTACCATACGTACTTTTTCTGTCTAATTTGCAACCAGCAAAATCAGAATCAGAATAGCCAACAAGAGTGCAAGTTGATCCCTTAGGATACCATAATCCTAGATTTTTGGTTCCTATTAGATATCTAAAAATTCTTTTGACTGCACTTAGATGGAATTCCTTAGGATTAGCTTGATATCTTGCACACATGCAAACACTAAACATAATGTCAGGTCTACTAGCTGTAAGATATAATAAAGATCTTATCATGCCTCTAAACATGGTCATATCTACAGATTTTCCCTTCTCATCTTTATCCAAATGACAAGCTTGACTCATGGGTGTATCAATAGATTTAAATTTATCAAAGTCAAACTTCTTTAAGAGATCATTACAATACTTGGTTTGACTTAGGAAAATATCATTCTTGCTTTGATTGATTTGAAATCCTAAGAAGAAGGTTAACTCTCCCATCATGGACATTTCAAATCTTCCTTTCATCATGTTTTCAAATTCTTTGCAGAGTTTACTGTTTGTGGATCCAAAAATTATGTCATCAACATAAATTTGGACAAGCAGAATATCTTTTCCCTTTTTCTTTATAAAGAGTGTTTTATCAACATTTCCTCTTAAAATTTTTTGTTGTAATAGGAAATTACTGAGTTTTTTCATACCAAGCTCTTGTTTCAATCCATAGAGAGCTTTTGTTAGTTTATAAACATGGTTTGGAAAAGCAGGATCCTCAAATTCTGGAGTTTGACTAACATAAACCTCCTCTTGTTGATCTCAAAGTATATTTTTCGAATGGCTAATGAAAATTTTCAGTTCTTTCTCTATTTATGTTCTCTTCTAAAAATTGTGATTAATTCAGTTTATATAGTTTTAGAAAAACTTTAGACAAATTGATTTCTCAATTGATTTTATTAATGTGTATTACCAGCTCATTCGATTTCCTAATCGATTCTTTTAATGCATATATCAGAAACTGATACTCAGTTTATATCAGAATCGATTGTAATTGTTTTGTTCAAAATGTGAGATCAAACAATCGATTACTCAATCGATTCACTTTCATTAACATAATCGATTTGGCAATGGGCTAAATTCTCCCTGTAAATTTGACATTTACTCCAATCAATTTGCCAATCGATTGACTTGTCCCAGTAACTCAGATATTTAGTTAAAATCGATGTGCCAATCGATTATGCAATATATTTATAATAATTGATGAACTAATTCATTCATGCAATCGAAGAGTAAAAAGTTTGTTACTTAAGAAAAATATAACAATCAATTGTCCAATCGATTTCTTTTAATCACAAAATACAGGTCTGATGAAAAACATGTTAGTAATCGATTTGCCAATCGATTAACTCAATGAAAGCTTTGTTATGTGAATCAGAAAATCCATTAACCAATTGGTTTACCAATCGATTGTCCAATAGATCTCATTAATCACAGAACACAGGTTTGATTAAAAAACATTTAAGTAATCGATTTACTCAGTGAAACCTTTATTCTATGAATCAGAAAATCGATTAACCAATTGATTTACTAATTGATTGATTAATGCACTTATTTTATGATTTCAGTTTTAATTGGCAAATGTTAGATGTGTGAAATCATAATGATGAATCTACCTAATAAACACTATGACCAATAGACAAATTTACACATAATCATCAAGCCTTGTATGATATGATCAATCTTTGCTTGATTGCTTGAGATCCAAGATTTGTCCAAGTGTAGTGTTTAATTCTTTCGCATAATCTTCAAGCCTTATGATATGATCAATCTTTGCTGAAATGTATCTCAACTCAAACAATTAGGTTAATCAGATACTGCATATACATTGTATGTTTGGAAGTTATATCAAAATCAATGTCAAGGAGGCATATATCTTACAATAAAAATTTCTATTTCACATTTTAATCTCACAATTCTTGTATTTCACATTAATCAATTTATCTCTCAAAGGGCTACTGCTGTACATAGCGAGCCCCGAATGAATAGTTAGGAAATACGATTTTCCCGTTCATCTAACAATATATTATACTCATGAATTCAAACGCTGTCTCACCCCTTACCTTATTTCGACGCTTTCACACGTGAATATGATTCCACGATCAAACAATCTTTGTCCTTTAATCGATCTAACTCGACAGTTTATGGGTAAACATTAAAAGAAATTATGAGAAGATACTCTAAAACCTAAATTCGAAAGTCGGTCAAGTAAAATTACCATGAATCTAAAAACCAATCAGTGGATAATATAGCCACTTTTCACAAGGTTGTTTTGGCGTTGGTTTCATTCAAATTGGACTTACGGTGAAGGAGAACGGTACAAAATAACGAATTCTACAAACGGAGAAATCAGGTATTTTAGAGACAAATTGAGGTTGTTAAAAATCTTGAAAATTATGTTTAATTGACTAGTTAAATGAGTAAAACAACATACTGAAATTTGGACGAAAACAGAGAAACTTTTCTGGAATAGTTATGGATCACCGATGCCAAACGATAGGTTGTTGTTGTGTTTCCTCTTTGGTTTTAAAGTTGCCTGTTCAATTACCTTTTTTATTTGGTTGTTTTATTTTATTAACAATAAGGGTTCACGGTCAAATTCATGGGTCCCTTTATTTATTTTTAAATGAAACCAATAATTACTAAAATTAATGTTTTAACATTTTTTTTAACATAATTTAATTACTAAATATTACTAATATTTCCAAACTAATATTTTATAAAATAAAATAATTAATTTTCTAAAATATATTAATAATCAAAACTCTCATATTCAACATAATCACCCTAATGATTTTTTTTTAAATATTCACATTAAAATACTCTTATCATTAGAGAATGTTCAAAATTATAAAATAAATAATTACAAAGTCAACACTTTATATTAATTACTAAATCATACTAAATAAATATATATATATATATATATATAATCACAATATCATAATTAGTATATAAAAATCAAACACAATATAACCATTATCTCAAGATAATTATTTATTAAATAAATAAATAAAATAAAATATCTTTAGAATTAAATAAATATAATTAAGTACCTATTTAATATTAGTCAAACGCATAAAAGAATGTTATATTAATTGGGTGCACGTATATACACGTAAAATCGCATAGAATCTTATTCTTCAAAATATTACACTAAAATACTATTACTTTTTTTAAAAGAATATATAATATAATAAAATAAAATATTTATTATTTATATCTCTCATTTAATATAATGTGTATCAAACTAGGACATCATCGAAAACATCCATATAACGAAAATTAATCACAAAGTTTATTAACATATATTTTATAATAATTTTAACCTCAAATTAATTATTTAAAATCCTATTTAATTAATTAAATAGTTCATCGTAAAATTAGGGTGTTACAATTCTCTCCACGTTAAAGAAATTCCGTCCTTGAAATTTGAAGTGAACAACAACCGAACTAATCGATCCTAAAGATTTAAACTTAGTCTATAAACATATTTATGGTATTCACTACTTATTTTAAGCACAATATGTCCAAAAATCAATTAGTTTAGCGTCATAGGCTAACATGACACAATAAATCAATTAAACACATCATATTCAACAACAACATATCACATTTACTTGCATCAAATAACACATATCAAATATGTTTCAACTTCCACTAATTTCTCAAACAATATTGTATCAGTTTTACTCTCCTTAAAGAATGTCTAAATCCAAAAATATATTTTCTCTACAGTTTTCACAAAAGTTAGACATATAGAAAAACATTTAAAATATTTCACACCTTCATGAATTACAAATAGAAATGCCTATAACAACTCAATGACATACAATCACTTAATCTTTAAAAAAAAATGGGTGTATAATAATAGTGAAATAAGATAAATATTTTCACATATAGTTAAACACACTCAAAGTCCAACTTAATTTTCAAAGTCTTATAAACAAAATTCATTTATAGAACTCATACAATTGTTCTAGTCCTTATGAAATGAGATAATATAGAACAAATAAGATACTAACACAATGTTCTTATTCATTTTAAGCAAATTAGTTAGAATATCAAACATACTTATTTGAATGTTTACTTTAAGTACGCACCACTAACTTAATATTTGCGTCACATAATCAGTTATTAGCATTCAATATTGATGTCACATAAGACTCATAATCACTTAAAGTTGTATTAGAGATGAACACCTAACTGTTTCCAAAATAAAATTAAAAAATATTTATAATAATAATAATAACAATGGGTTATTGTTGCCACTTTTATTAACAATGAATCATCAGGGTAGCTAGTCCATCCTACTCATGTAGTCAACTATCTAAGGTAACCATAACTGTAATCATTCAAATTCAAACATGGGTAATTAAAAATATCTTTAGCGTGGTTTAGGAGTGCGAAGGCGGCGCCACAACTCCTACTCTTTACTTCAAGTTAAACACTCACTTAATTACACATTGACAATAATTTATTTGTAATTTACAACTAGTTACAACAACAAGGAAATGACACTAATATCAATATATAATCAATAATCCGATTGAAGAAATGTAGAACTATTTCACTTATAGTTGCTATCGACTACTCTAACTCTATACACCAATTTCCAACAATTAGAACACTTGAAACACGAACAATTTAATATTTACATAATCATATACACATTCAAATAACTAATCCAAAAATTAGCACCAGGATTTTACGTTCATCTCATAACTCAAACGATGATTTTAAAAATGAAACATATTCTCATAGATGTCTAACTACTCCAAATTGATCACGATTAAAATTTTCTTTTGAGTTAACCATCACTTAAAAGTTACAACAAATGGAAGCATATATAGATTTTCCAAGTAGCAGATAAGATAAATAATTATTTACTAGAAGATACAACACATAACCAAACCGAATTGAATCAGGTAGGGAATAAACCACTTTCAAGGTTAAACATCATTCTAAAAATTGATTTCTAGACTTAAATTATTATTAAAAATATATCACTAACAATTTAGCACAAAAAAAAATCATTCAGAATTCCAAATTTTTCTTTAAATTATTTTTCAATAATTCAAGTCTAAGTAAAACAAGTAAGATAAATCACGTATCTAAATACAATAAAAATAAAATAAATCACATATATTTTTAAAATCTATAAGATTTCTAAAAATCCACCCGTACTTTAATCATCAAAACACATTCCTAAATAGTTAATCACTTTAAGATTATTATTTTCAACTTCTATTTTGAAATAAAATTTAAACTATATATAGATAAATAGGAAATTTTCCAATTAATTAACACTTCCAGAATAGTTTCAATTTATTTTCTTATTTTATCAAACTTACAAATTTTTTTTGTAGATTTATATACATTAAAGTAGTGCACATGACACAAAACAAAAGAAATATTGCTTATAGATACATCCCTCAGTTTCTATCAAGCCACAAAATTGGTCCAAAACATAACACACTGTCAATTTTAAAGATTTTGGAGCTTTGTTCTAATCTTAAAAATTGAGTCTCAAATAAAAATTACAATTTTATAATTAATAAAAAAATTAATAAAATAAATTTTAGTTTCTGTACGCATACCAATTTACATGATACACTCTACGCATATCAATCTACATGATGCACTCTACACATACTAATCTAATGCATGCCATTTTGTTAGCTTAATTCATATAACAAAAAAAAGATGTACAAACAACATGTTATCTTCCTATATTAAACTCAAATATACATTTCAATAGTGAAAACACAACAACTACAATTCTAAAAAAAAAAATTTACTCGTAAAATACATCAATTATAGAATCTAAAGTTTAGATAACTTTTCAAAAAAAAAAAAATTCACTATTGAGAAGATTTTTAAAAACTTTTTTTTTTCTCTTTCTAAATTAGTAGACATTTTATCATTAATACTATTGTAAATCACTAAAGAGTTTTTAAAATCTAAAAGTCTAACATCCAATCAAACTCTAATGAGTTCATAATATCAGAATCAGAACATCAATAATTTCAAAGAAATATCCCAACACTCTCACGATTCAATATTCACATCAGCCCCTAAACCAACATAACAACAACTCTTTTCAAGGTTCTTAAAACAAGACATAGTAAAACATGCTGTAAATTTAAAGTTGTTTTAAACATTAAATAAAATCAGTAGTATATAATTATTGTTATTTTATAAATCAACAAAAATTCAACTCAATTTAATATATATAAAATTATATCATATTTCTATAAAATTTGCAGCGGATAAATAAAATATGTTTTCAAGGAAATAAAACTTTTATAACTAATTTAGGATATCACTTTTCTCAAAAATCAAAAGGAACACTTTAAACTTCTTTACTCCTATAAAATAGTGCAATCTTAATAAGTTTGATTTAAGTTTAATTACTTGATTTATTTCTAAAAACTTACTAGTTCTTATAAGGTTTTCATATAAAAAATCGTTTCAAATTAATTAAATAAATAAAATACAAATTACAACTCAAATTCCCGGTATCACCTATCAGAGTGGGCTTCTCCAAAACTTTAATTTCAAGACTCATTAACCTATTATAACTTCGATTTCGCAAACATAGGGCCAAGCCAGTCAAACACAAACAACGAAGGAGGTGAGTTTTGAAATCATGTTAATAGTATAATATAAGTAAGAAGAACACACAAACATCATAATAGACCGTATCATATTACAATATATCAAAATATTTAAGTAAATAGTATCATATTATAACATCAAAGTCACTCAAGTAAAATAATCATCTCATTATAATATGCATCAAATCATCTAAGAGTAATTATTATTACCTTTGGAACACATCAAACACAACAAAACAATCACAAGGAAATGCAATGCTATCCATGAGCTTAGACGCTGCATCACAATGTGGTACCATTCTAACTCTGAAGTACTTGGTTAGGAGGCTTGATACTATGTCACCATCCCAGTGGACGGACATTTCAAATTGGCTCTATCCTCATAGATCTCCTCAACTTAACCCGAGACACATATACATGACAGTCGAGGTAAACGTCTATTGAATGGTAGCTATCGACATTTGGAGTATGACCTCCAAGTCACCTAGGAATTCCCCACCAGAAGAGCTCGAAGGTCTAACAATCTTGACTTAAGGCTCAACAACAGACCATCACGATCAGACTCATTCAGTTGTACTTCCCTGAAATCACTAGGTTCATGCATCCATATTTTATTATCACATCACATAAATTCGTCTAATCAAATATATATACATTATTTCATTGAACATCCAACATCACAATAATGACAAATATCAACTACCACACAAGTATCGGAAATTAAATCAATCAACATCTTATAAAAGTTTCTATTTCACATTTTAATCTCACAATTCTCATATTTCACATTAATCTATTTATCTCTCAAAGGGCTACTGCCGTACATAGTGAGCCCTGGATGAATCGTTGGGAAATACAGTTTTCCTATTCATCTCAAAATATATTATACTCATGAATTCAAACGCTCTCTCACCCCTTACCTTATTTCGACACTTTCACACACGAATATGATTCCACGAGCAAACAATCTTTGTTCTTTAACTCTTTGTCCTTTAATTGATCTACTCAATCTAACGTCAGAATAAATTATGAAAAGATACTCTAAAAACTAAATTCAAAATTCGGTCAAGGAAAATTACCATAAATCAAAAAACCAGTCCATGTGTAATATAGCCATTTTTCACAGGTTCGTTGTGGCATTGGTTTTACTCAAATCGGACTTACGGTGAAGGAGAATGGTGCAAAATAACGAATTCTACAAATGGAGAAATCGGGTATTTTAGAGACAAATTGGGGTTGTTAAAAATCTGAAAAATTGTGTTTTATTGACTAGTTAAATTAGCAAAACAACATACTGAAATTTGGACGGAAACGGAGAAACTTTTCTAGAACATTTATCAATCACCGGTGCCAAAAGATAGGTTGTTGTTGTATTTCCTCTTTGGTTTAGAGTTGACCGTCCAATTCCCTTTTTTTTTTTTTTTAATTTGGTTGTTTTATTTTATTAACAATTAGGGTTCACTATCAAACCTATTGGTCCCTTTATTTATTTTTTTTATATAATTTAATCATAGAAAATATCTATATAACAAAAATTAATCACAAAGTTTATTAACATATATTTTATAATAATTTTAATATCAAATTAATATTTAAAATCCTATTTAATTAATAAAATAGTTTATCATAAAATTTAGGGTGTTACTTAAATTCTATTTGAAATTGTATTCTACTCCCTCGTATAAATATCCCATTTCATATGTCATAATTTTTTTTTGCATTTTAGTAATTAAGAAAAAAAAGAATTGAGAGAAAGAAAATTGCAAATTTATTAATTTATATCTAAAAAAACATCTACATTTAAAAATAAAGTATTAAATTCAGTGTATATTTTTATTAATATAAGTGGAATAAATGATATGCTTATAAAATGGAATGTACTTAGTATAAACCAGGATACACCTCAATTTTAGTTCTAGAAAGTATATCATATTTTCATTTTAGTCTCTAACTCAGCAACCCTAATAATATCTCTCTAGACTTTAATAAGTGAGACGCATGAACTACAGTAATTGAAATTTTCTCCACATAGGAATGGAACCCAATACCCAACAAGTATCACATGAAAAAATATTAAAATTGGTACAACTAAATGAAGTAATAAAATGTTATAATAGCACCCGATGAAGATAAAGTAGTGAATAAAACAATGAGTATTGACAAGGTTAATGATTTGGACAATGATAACAATAGATTACAATAATGGATCAACGTTTCCTCGCTAATGACACAAAATTGTAGATGTATTTTAATATTTTGTTCAATTTAGTTTAGGTATCTTCATATCAAAACACATAAATAGAGCATAAATAAAATCAAATTAGAGAGAGAGAAAGAGAGATGTGTACTAGTAATAATCGATTGATTGGTGAATTAAAGATAAGAAGATGATTTCTTTGAATGAAATGATGTCAATAGGAGGTGAATGAAATGAATAATTTGTTATATAGTAGTATCATAATATACTATTTCTATGGGCCAATTTTTCTAACTTTTAAAACTCCTTAGATTTCATTCTAAGATTCTAACATCTTTGATGTACTCCAACTTGCAAGTTAGTCCATAGATATACCCCAACCTCATGTTATAATCTATATACACAGTTTTAGATTTCAACTAGGATTTAAAATTAATGTTTCCTCGGTAGTTAAAATGTGTAAATATAATTATACATTAAAAATATAATTTTGGAAGTATATTTTTATAAGATATATTATATTGGAAAGTGTACTTTATTGGTATTTTTTTTAGAAAGTTCACTTTTTAATATGATATAGAATTTCATTTTGTTTTGAAAGTTTACTAGAATAACGTTGTGTTGGAAAATCCATTCAAAATTTTAGATAAATGCACACGAGTGGAAATTTAAGAGAGATGGAACAATTAATATCTTGTTAAGAGGTGAAATATATTCAATTTTTGGTGATCATTGTTGAGGTAAAAACCACTTTGATATATGTTTTAATGACAACAAAACTTGTGAAATAAATGATTAAATTTTATGAGCGGTGACCTGCTAATGATTTCATTTGAGTTTTTATTTAAGAAACATGAATTGCATAAGTGAACAAGCAAGAAACCGTTCACATCATCAAAGTTCATAAGTATTTACTCAATAATGACAGAATCTCAAAAAGAAAATATCATATATCAATTATTCAAGAGAATCAATTATCACACCATGTTATAAACTAAAATAAATAATATCTTGACTAAATTGGAAATTGATGACAAGATCATTATGGAAAAACGAATATCATTATGGTTTATTAAAAAGCAGCAGTATGAAAATCGAAGATAATTCTGGTTTATTAAAAAAAAACAGTTTGAAAAGCGAAGATCATTATGGTTTATTAAAAAACAGAAGTCTGGAAAAATGAAGATCATTTTAGTTTATTATCAAGATCATTCTAGTTATTTCATTTATGGGCAGAAGTAAAATGAATTTTTTTTCATAGTCCAGACCTTACAATAAACACATGTCAAGACTACTTAAAACAATACTCAAGCCCAAAAAAGTCTAGCTAAAGGCCTGAAGAAACAAAACATCAAGATCAATCTAACTTTTGAAACTCCATGCATTTAATGGTGGAAATAACATAATACATGTGATAAACCAAATTCTCAAAGATCCATTCAAGGTTGAAAGGCGCATATTGTAATTGATCAATGTGTGATCAAGAGAAAAAGTATGAAGGATAACATTTTGGTTCTGAAGCACCTAGTTAAAATCTCAAGGTTGTGAGGATTGGACTATCCCGAGTTGAGTAAACCAATATACTTTTTGTTTGCGATCTTTCTATTCTTTATCTTTAATTATTTGCACACAAATCGAACTTCATTATAAACTATTTTTTTTTATTTACATCTAACATATCCAAAACATTATGGACATTCTGTTTCAATTTAAATTAAACATAGGAAACCAAATTTTAAAAGGGTCAAAATTCAAATCCCGTTTCTTGTGATTGATAGTGCTACTTAGATAATTTGGAGACTTGGGGAAATTACATCATTGAATACTCATATAAATAGTTGATGTATCACTAACCATATTCTGGAGAGAGAAATGTACGAGTAGTTATTTTATTATGAGTGAGATGTGAAATTTTATTATGAGAGAGATTTGAAATTTTATTATTATCATTTTTTGTAGCTCCTTTTTTAGTATGTTTGAAGAGCGTTTCATCACATACAATGGTGGATCTTTGTTGGAACAAGGGGTGACCAAAGTCACCAACTATTTTAAAAAACAATAATAATATAAATGAAAAAAATACAAAAAAAAAAAAGAGTTAAATAACATAATGCATACACCTTTTGATCTAAATTTCAATATATATGTTGTGAGTTACATTTAAATATATAAAACTTAAACTAATGAGGTAATGAACACAAAAATTTAATCAAATCAATTAATTTAAAATCAAACCAAATAAACTCAACCTCTATCTATCTGAGTATAGTTTCACTTAATTTAAAATCAAGTGCTGGCGCCCAAAAGAAACTATTATATTTTATTTCACATTATATATATAGTGTTATTTTAAGAAATTGCGATGTACTTACGTATTTTTTATCGTTTAAAAATTTAGTGTTTTAAAAATGTCAGTTTAATTGAATTGAACCAAATCAATATGTGCAGTTTGATTTAAATTTTGTGAGTTTTAAAAGGTCAATCAAATAAACTACATTTTTTCGTCAACTTTTACCTTCAAAAAGCAAATGAAAATGATATATTTCATCTATAACTCTATCGCTTCTAATTTGTCCAACTTCTCAGTCTAATTTCTCTACCTTTATTGTTGTGCTTACAATTTTTATGCATTTAAATTGCACACCTGCAACTAAAAATTCATATATAATAAAAAATTATAATTAATTTATTAATTAAAATTTAAAATTTTGGCACTCCAATAGATATTAATCAAGCTCTACCACCGATCACAAATCCATGATCGTGTGGGTAAATTTGTTGGTGTGTAGTTTTTCCCAGAGATAATATTGCAGTGTGATCGTCACCATTCAATAATTATAGCGGCATGAAGTATAGATTCTATTACTTCACATAATTAATTGCATCTCACAAGTTACATGCAAGAGATACATAGAGTCATTTTACCTTCAACTCTTTAAGAGAAAATCCTTTACCAGTCTTCAAATAGTTGTGCTAAGATTTACGAAGTGTCCATGAGGGATACCATTGACATGTTTAATTACTTCTTACCTTCAAAGTAGTAGGATACTTTAGGGAGTATTTTGAAGTATTATAGCCTGCATATCTATGATGTTTGATTCACTATCAACCACTTTGTTCGTCTAATGTCTACATTACTTATTCATCCATATCGTAAATCAAAACCAAATATCAATTAGTAGAAGTAATAGCCTCCACCATCAAAAAGGAAATTATTGGATATATAAAGATAAAAATAAACTATATCCAATATTAAAAGCACTAAGGATTATGTAGTGATGTGTATTTGTGTGGCTGGTATGATAAGATGCAGAAAAATTTATCAATTGCCTCCTTGTAGTTGTAGAGACTACTCACTAGCATCTCTTTAGCTATATTTCTATGAAAATATGCCTTCACATTCTTGGTAAATTGTATAAAAATAGAGGATATTGTTGTATACAAAAATTGACATGTTGAAGTATCTTAAAATAACTTTGTATTAAGTGTACATGAAGTATATTTACCTTACATCTTCTCATGAATATCCATCACTCTTTTTCTCCTTATTTTAATTCTCAAAAGAGAATAGTGGAGATATTTTATAAATTAAAGAATGAAAATTGTTGTATCCAACTATACAATCAATATGTACTTGTCTATTATTTATAATAGTTTTAACTAAGTTTCATCTCATAGAAAATTTATTTAAAGACCGAAGTCACCTTTTACACAAGAACTATGCCTTGTACAATATTTCTCTAGCTCATACAGAACATGATGAATAGAGAAATCAAATCAAAATATTTAAAAGGCTCTCTAAGAGAAAACTAGCAAAAAAAAAAAAAAAATAAAACACTAAATGAAAAATCAAGATACATTAGAGCCCTATTATTATAGTATAGATTTTTATTATAACCACAAAGTTTAATGGCTTGTGTATGACATCCAATCCCTTTTAGCTTTCGGATTATCTTTGTAAAGGATTAACGAGTGAAAGCACAATAGTAATGAACTAAGGATTAATGTTGAAAATTATCAAATGCATCTATTTAAAAAGTGCTAATATTCATGTAATGAACTAGAAGAAAATATATGAAACTTCTATTAAGTGTAGCAGTTTTTTATGATAATAATTTAATAAAAGTTGATACATCAAGGCTATTCCACCTCTATTTGACTAGATATTTAAAACATATACAAAAGGATGACATTAAACAACATGATGATATGGATTATAAGGGAAGGATAAAGAAAAATTGTGACCTCAAATGCTAAGCATTGTGGCCAAAACATAGTTTAGAAGTCCACAAGAGTATAATTAAACAAGAAGAACTCATAAACTATAAACTATAAGTGTATATTTGAAATAACAACATTGAAAGTAAAAATTTAGAGAAGATGGATGATATATGTGTTCTAAATACATTAGATGATTTATTTAAGAAAGCAAAATAATATTGCATCAGATATTGATAGATGATTTATTTAAATGATATAGCACAAAATTAAACACAATGGCATACATGATGAGGTCAAACACGGATATGTTGCTCGATAAAATATCAAGTTTCTCAAAACTAGGTATTTCCATATTAAATTAGAGTTTATTAAGCAAAGGGAAAAGATCGTTGTTACGGTTAAAATGGAAACTAAATAAGTTTGTAAATAAAAAGAGTAAACTACAAAATAAAATTGATAAAGTGAAAATTGATATTATTAGATAGTTTCGAGATTCGCCATATACTTGGCAAACCAATTTGCATACAATATAAAACCAATTTGGATATGACTTCAATCATTTTTTTGTTATTATTTCTTACTCACCAAAGTCATAAACCTACAATTGGGAGAAGGTTGTCCTTATAAACTACAATGCTACAATAACCTTCGCTTCCTTTAACACCAAGCTCCTCAATCGTCTGAGTACTCATATCATACCATACTAGTTCATCGTCATTTCTTCTCAAGAATATATCGCCTTTCACTCCTGCTCCAATAGGACTTTGAATGCAAGGTAAGGGTTTGACATTTAAGACATTAACCCACGATTTCTTCACACCAAATTCACCCAATATTCTTATGTTAAAAGTAGTCAATTCATCATGTATTATGAAAGCAATTGATCCATTTAACACCACCAAGCGCAAAATATTACAATGGTCAACCGTGTCTGAGGGAAAGGTGTTGTAAGGAACACTTCATTGCACAAGTCAAATGACACCAAACATGGCCCAACCTTACTAAGACTACGGTAATCATCTATACCCAACCAATGACAAAATCCGTCCATGTACACTTCATGATACAAAATACAATAAGGCATGTCAAGATCAGGTTTCCTCCAAGAGTTACTTCTTAGACTGTATATCTCCCAGATCGAGTTGGAATCTACAGGATCGTCATCTGGCTGATATGCGTCGCAATCAAAAAAGAAATTTAATTGTCGAATCACTTTATAGTCATCTCTAACATGGTCATAACCAAAACCATGATAGGTCTTCATAGTGTCATGATAAGGTACATACTCAAAAAGGCTAGGTGGAATGACCTTGAATTCATCTGTAGTAGGGTTCCAAAATACACATTTTTCGTACGGGCCACTCCCATGTGTGAGACAAAGAGTCCCGTTAACACAAACAGAACTCAAAATATGAATACAACTGTCGTCCTCGTGAAATGGAGGTGGCCAATCTAATTTGACCTTATTCTCAAACCTGTCACCAGAAAGTAAATACAATGTAGAGTGGAGTAGTTCACCTGGTTCACCCATCAAAGGAACTAGATAATGATTTAGGAGGACAGAAGCACCATCGTAATAGGAATGGTTATTAGAAAGGAAATAGTTGCGATACATTATCATAAATGGAGGGTTTTCAAACAAGAGAGTCCAAACTTTGCGTACACATCCAAATCGGTACAAAGATTTAATAGACAATTTAGACAAAATAAAGAAGGTAAGATCATCGGGTATATGGTTTCTAACCTTTATCTTTGTGGCAGCAACAAATTTTTCCATCTCCAAATGAGACAACGAAGTTTTGCTTGCAATGATTCAAGCAATAGTTAAATCTGTAGGAAGTATTGCAAGAAAAAAAAAATTAAATCAAGTAATAAAAAGCACCTGATGTTTAAATAAATTGATTGCAAAGAGCATTAACAATTGATCGAAGCAATGGATGAATGTTAGAGTGTGTACCATGTAATTGGTTGATGGATGAAAAAAGGGTAGAGGAGGTTTGAGAGAGAATGAATTCTATATGCCAAACAATTTTATCTTTTAAATTCTATTTGAAATTGTATACTACTCCCTCGAATAAACATTTCATTTTACTATTTAAAAAAAATCGCATTTTACTATTTAAGAAAAAATAGAATTGAGAGAAAGAAAATCGCAAATTTATTAATTCATATCTACAAAGAACGTAGTTAGTATAAAGTAGGGTACACCTCAATTTTAGTTCTTGAAAGTATATGATGTCTTTTTTGTCCCTAACTAAGCAAAAAATTAATATTAGCCTAAAAATTATAAAAATATCAGTCAGTTTAATCTTTAGCGACTTTTATGATAGTAAGTTATATCTTTCAGAGACTATATTTATAATTCAAAAACTAATTTAATTTTTTTATTGAGTCAAGGATGAAAACGGCATCGTCAGATACCTCAGATGATTTAAGAATAGTTTACCCTATAAAACTATTTAATCTGTTTTAAAATATAAGTATTATTTAGTCTATGCGCAAGTTCTTCTATTTTTTTAAATTTTTTGTATGTATTTTAGGATTCTAATATCTTCTTTTTTTCCTCTTAAATATATCTTACGATATATGTCCAAATATATCTCGAATATCTGATTTGATCATATAATAAACTCATTTTAGAGAATTAAATAATAAATATCAATTATTAAAAATCAAATCAATAGTTAATATTATGTGCACATACATAATCAATTTTGGATGATTATAATATTAACTATTGATTTTATAACTTTCCCATATTATCATTTTACCATCTTGTGAATACATATAAATATTTTTATATTTACTTCTAAGATGGTCGTTAAATATAACTCAAGATCTATATGTAGTGGTATGACTTTCAATTTGGATTTAGCATTTCTCTATGTAAAAAATGTGCAAATCTAACAACTAAATTATTTTAAAATAAAAAATTAACAAAGAGATATTATATAAAAAAGAAAATAATAATTTTACTAATTTTTTATTAAAGGAATAGTTTTACATATTTACTTTGACTAGCTTTTGTGAATTTTCATTATCATAAATACAAAAAGATATAAGTCGATCTCATGCAAAAAATAATTAAATAATTAAATATTGCAAAAATAAACAACAACATATTGAAAACTCTCTAAAGAGAAAGTCATTCAAAATATGATATTCATATTTTATAT
>JBBPBS010000249.1:3193177-3275874 GCA_037974835.1 Cicer judaicum
ATCATTAGTATCACAACTATAAATAATAATTATCTTTTTCTCAATTTTAAAAAATAAATATTATAAGGATATAAAAAAATTTGGCATAAAAAAATTATGTTTTTCATTATTATGGAAGAAATGTGTAATTTACCTGAAATTTATATTTTAACATTTTAAGATGAAAAACACTTATATTAATTTTAACATTTTCTATTTGTTGACCATATTTCTTTCTATACTTTATAACAAATCATATTCATTTTTTGATAATAAATAAATACAAATATATAAATTTTTAAAAGAGAAAAAAAAAATTGAGTTATGGCTAATGAACGTCATTTTACTCAATTAGGACATACCTTCAAAAGACATCATTCTTAAATAATTGAATTTGTATCAAATTTATATAAGTATAATATTGAGTTGATTTGATTCCAAACATCATTGTAATTGAAAATATTTTAAAAGTTAAATATATTTTAAATCTCTAACATAAATCTCAACACCAAAATTAGATACACTATATCTTTAGCAACCAAAGCTTTTGTTTAATACAGTTTACTAATTTTCTCCCCTCTAGCCACAACCAAGTTATCTTTATTGAGTTTCCACTTTCTAGAAGGAAAATAATAATCAATACAACTTTCATCAAGCATATGCACATCTATCAAATTGAAGCGAACATTTGAATCATGTTTGACTCCTTTAAGTAACAATTGCACTACCATGTTGGTTTGCAAGCATACATCACTAACACCAATGATACACCATCATTACCCTTCAGTTCTTTTTCTCTGACTTCTCCCTCTATTTTCAGTGACAAGAAATTCAGATTGAGATGAAGATCCATGTGCCTTCCTTCTCATCTCCCCATTCAAAACACCACATTTAGCCGTTTCCAAAGAAACAACACTGTTAGGAGATTAACTCGTTATAGAAACCCAAAATATCTCACAAGACACTGAAAACGATAACATTAATCCTAACCAACAAAGTCCACTTTAAATTACCCTAAATCCACAATTTATGTATATTCACTAATAATAAATAAAAAAGAATACCAAAACCCTAGCCCCCATCACCTTAACACCTCCTTTACTTCGTGTATCCAAAGCTTGGGACTTCGTTTCCTTGTGAACAACTTCGTGGGGCTTAAAATGTGTACTAGGTAGAAAAGTGGCCAAGGTAAGGGCTTTTCCCCGCACAAATTATAGTTAGACCGTTGGTTGGATGACACAAAATAAATAATTGTGATTATTTATATTTTAAAAGGAATAAATATAGACTAATGGATTAAAATAATAAAATCCCAATTTTTGTTGAGATTGAATTATAATATATGACATCTATGGAGTAAAGTATGAAATTTTATGCTATATATGATAAAATTATAGTTTTATGATGAATACGAAATAACGTTTGAAATTTTACCTTTTAAGTGATAAAGTTTTAACTTTTATTATATATATGAGTTAAAGTGTAAATTTTCTTGTTATATATGTTAAAGTATTAATTTTATGGCATATATGATATCAAGTTTCTATTTTTATGTGTATGTGGTGAATATCATAATTTTTATGATTATTTGTCTATGAATATGTGATACTCATGATATGGATCTGTGTATGTGTTCTTAATGATATGTGAAAATGGTGATGTCTTTAAAAAGTGATTTTCAATGCATATGACACGATTCTTATTGGGTTGTGTGGGAACATATCTATTTGATACTATATCTTCATGTCATGGCATATGCATCTTCATGTGGAAGTTGCCTTAGTGGCATGTTTGTTTTCCCCCGTTGATATGGGTGATCTTTATGTGTAGAAGGTGCCTTAGTTGCAGATTTATATCCGAAAAGGAAAAGACTTGGCTATTAAGTGGTCCGTTGACCCACCTCAAATTTTTGGGAACCTCTCTACTACATGAATTACCATGTGACCCGAACCTATTGTTCTCATAGTAGAAAGGAAAAGTAATCCCGTAAAAAGTTGTATTAACTGGATTCTTGTTAAGGAAAAACTTGGTTATTAAGTGGTTCGTTGACCCATCTCTCTTTCTTGGAAACCCCTCTAGTGCACGACTTATTGTGAAACTTGAACCTACTATATAGTCATAAATAAAATACTTCCTTACGACCCTAAGGCTACAATTAGATCATAGTGTCATCCTAATTAGATAATTTGTAGGAGGTATGGCTCGTTGCACAATCCGATCAGTCCCCCAAGGAGGAAGTGACATGATTGAAGTAATCCAAGCCATGAATGCAATGGCCACTGCAATGGCCCAACATGCTGCAGTTCAAGCTTAGTAGGCTGTAATCCAAGCTTAACTTAATGCACAAAGGGACTAGAGGGTGTGTAACACCCCGATTTTCAAAGCGAGGGTGTATTTTTTTTTTTTCAAAACAAAATCATTTAACGAAGAAAATACATAAGGAAATACCTTGGGATAAATACTTAAATCAATATAGTTTACAAGCAGCAGAAAAGTTTTTGAAATATGAGTCCAAAGTATTTACACAACAGCCAGTGATACATGGAATTCATTAACATAAGATGTCACGCTGACAATATTAGTAAATATACAATCTTCCAAAATAAACGCAATTCAAAATAAAGACATATGTTCCCACTATGTCAACCTAATCTGATCATTCAACCAAAAACTATACACCCACGCGCCCCGTAAGATCCTCCTAACATAGCTCCAGTCAAGCATTCCCATCTACATTCCCATCCGTAGGGTACGAACCGGTAGGATCGTCTTGGCTCTCAATCTGAGGGCAAAGCCCAAATTTCCACAATAGTTGTAAAGGGTCACCAACCGAAATTAACAGTTAACACATAACATTTAAGTTTTTAAATGCACAAATAACCTTTCCACTTAGCATGCACCTTAAAAGGGTTTTCCATATGCTCAAAGTTCATATAATGCTTACCAAATAAAAATGAAATCAAAATAAGTCTCAAATCAATCAAGTAATGAACAACTGGCCAATCCATTGATGAACCAATTGAGCAATCGATTATCTAACTCAAAATAAGAATTTCTACTAAGCCAATCGATTTCCAAATCGATTTCCTGAAGGTTTTTAGTGAAATTTGAACTCTGGGCTTAATTCAATCGATTGGGAAATCGATTAAATGAATAACTGAGCCCCTGTATTAAAGCCAATCGATTTCCAAATGGATTTTGTCAGTTTTGCTGAGTTCCTGTATGGCCAAATCAATTTCCAAATCGATTTCTTAAATGGTTTTGAAAAACATATTATAAAATCGATTGGCAAATCGATTTTGTCAAATTAGCGAAGTCCCTGTAACTCATCCAATCGATTAGGAAATTGATTTCCCTGCATATTCTTCCAAAAATACATAAACTAACTCAATCACATTCATACACAACTCCTAATCTTAACACTTAGCAATTCCCACACAATCACCACGACATTATGAGCTTCGAAATAGTTTTGCAATCAAACATGCTATCACACAATTCCAAAACATAACTCTTAATAAAATCAACACAATCACAATGACATCTCAAGTTCAAACACTCAATCATAAACTTGCATCAAACACGACTCGTGTGTCAAGCATCCTAATGCAATACGTATATGCCAAAATGCATGGATTCGAAATTCCAAACCAAAACCCTCCTCGAAGGGCCGTAAATCATAATTGTACAGCCTATCACAGACCAAAGTACCAATTGCCGAGGTGCCACCTATCACGGGTCAGCACGATTTACTAAAAGAAAAAGCGTAAATCGTGTACCGCCTATCACAGGCCAAAATACTATTTATCGAGGTGCCACCTATCACAGGTCAGCACAATTTACCAAAAACGTAAATCGTAAACGTACCACCTATCATGGGTCAGTACTGTTTACCGAGGTGCCACCTATCACGGGTCAGCACAATTTACCAAAATGAAATGCATGAGCATACACTGACTCCATCCACAACAATCGTTAAGTAAATGCATATATTAAAAGATTCCCCATTTTTAACACTCATTTAACTTAAACGATTTTCCCAACAACATCAAGTAAACAAGTCATTAAGAGATTCCCCATTCTTAATACTCATTTAACTTAAACGATTTTCACAACAAACATTAAGCAAACAGAAATATTAAGAGATTACCCATTCTTAATACTCTCTTATCTTAAACGATTTTCCAAAACAAACATTAAGTAAACAAGACATTAAGAGATTCCCCATTCTTAATACTCATTTAACTTAAACGATTTTCACAAACACACGTTAAGTAAACAAGACATTAAGAGATTCCCCATTCTTAATACTCATTTAACTTAAAAGATTTTCACAACAAACATTAAGCAAACAGAAATATTAAGAGATTCCCCATTCTTAATACTCTATTAACTTAAACGATTTTCCAAAACAAACGTTAAGTAAACAAGACATTAAGAGATTCCCCATTCTTAATACTCGTTTAACTCTAATGGTTTTCAAATTCCACACAAAATAAACTCAAACATATTATCAAATCCAATCAACAATTCACACCAAATCACATCAATTCATAAGCATCAATTATGAACACAAATCATCACAACATAACACTCAAACACATCAAATTTGATTTACTCAAAATCATACACAAATGAATTAAATTTATTTTCCACGAAATATCCATCAATATTGCCAAAACCTAACTCTCAAATTTTACCCATAAGGCCTTAGATTCATTTTCCCCCAAATCAACACTCTAGCCCTAACAAAATTCTTTTCCACAAAATCACATATAAGTCCCTAAATGCAAACTAAAAGTTTGGAAGGAGCCCTTACCTTCACGTTAGCTTTAATGTGCGATTACGGTACCACGAGTAAATCCGGTAAAATCTCCGCTCGCAACGTCGCTTCCAAAGTTGGTTCCCTAGCACCGTAGTGTGGTAATGAGAAACTTTCCCTTCTATCTCTTCGGGAAATGAAGCTTAGATCTAGATGAAACGGGGAGGTTTGGGTGTTTGACGGTTTTGAAATCCCTAACTCCGTTTTCGAATCCGGGAGGAAGGAAGAAGCTGGGAACTTGATCTTTCTAACCCACTAGCCTTGGGTTTCAATTTTCGAACTTAAAGGAAGCAAGGAAGTACGAAAATGGAAGAAGGGAGAGGATGTTTCACGCAAGGTAGAGGAAGAAGATGAACTTTCCTTTTTTCTTTCTTTTCTTTTTCTTTCCCTTGCTTTTCTCCTCTTTCCCTTTCCTTTCCTTCTTTTTCTCTTCAAAGAAATATATACATATAGATATTTATATATATATATATATTAATTACTTTTAACAAATATCTCCAAAACTAGATATTTATTAAAATTACCATTTCACCCATACGCATTAAATTCTTCGTAAAGATTCACCGTACTTAATTTAACTTATTTATCGACGAGTAATCGAGCGTCAAAATATCTTTTTGATCATATAAACTCCAAAAATATTAATAACTTGGCTAAAAATCCCCTGAGTTCAATACCAAAATCCACTAAAATACATAAAGTATAATTTATAATTATGGGTTTTACATGGTGGAAACAGTGGTTGCTACGATATGACTGACTAAATTTCGTCGACAAGATCTGCCAAAATTTAAAGGGGAGTATGAACCTGACAAGGCTGACCTCTAGCTGTAGGAGATTGAGAAGATATTTGACATCCTACACTACCCCGATGAAATGAAAGTGGAGTATGTCGCCTACTTATTGATTGGTGAAGCTGAATACTGGTGGCGGTGGGCGAGAGAAATAATGGAAGGAAACCATGAAGATGCGACTTGGGAAGTCTTCAAGTGAAAGTTTTTGGACAAATATTTTCCGAAGAGTGTTAGAGCTGGGAAAGAAGACCAGTTCTTGAGACTATATTAAGGAAGTCTCACGGCGTTCGAGTATGCGACAAAGTTTGAGTCCCTAGCAAAACATTTTCGCTACTTCCTTAACCAAATGGATGAAGAGTACACGTGCGAGAGGTTTGAAAGCGGACTCATGTATGAGATTAAGGAATGTGTGGAACCCCTAGATATACGTCAATATCAAGTGCTGGTGGAGAAATGAAAAAAGGTAGAGATCATGAAAAGGGGTCACGTGAATAGAGGTGTTATTGGTGGACCAGCAAGATCTTAGGTAGAAATCAACCACAACATTATCATTTAATTATGGAGTTATGTCTCTAAATAGTACCTTTGAACAGGGAAATGGTGACCAACAAAATAAAGGCATACATTTTTAACAGAAAAAGCCTTATGCCCACCCAAAAGGGATTGCTAGAGATTGACCAACACAAATTATTGTTAGGCCATTGGTTGGATGACATGAAATAAATAATCGTGATTACTTATATTTTAAAATATAGACTAATGGATTAAAATAATAAAACCCCAATTTTTGTTGAGATTGAATTATAATATATGACTTCTATCGAGTAAAGTATGAACTTTTATGCTGTATGTGAAGAATTGTAGTTTTATAATGAATACAAAATAAAATTTGAATTTTTACCTTATATTTGATAAAGTTTTAACTTGTATTATGTATATGAGTTAAAGTGTGAATTTTCTTGTTATATATGTTAAAGTGTTAATTTTATGGCCTATATGATATCAAGTTTCTATTTTTATGGGTATATGGTGAAGGTCATAATTTTTATGATTATTTGTCTATGAATATGTGATATTCATGATATGGATGTGTGTATGTGTTCTTAATGATATGTGAAAAATGTGATGATTTTATAAAGTGATTTTGAATGCATATGACATGATTCTTAGTGGACTGTGTGGGAATATATCTATTTGATATTATATCATCATGTCATGGCATATACATCTTCGTGGGAGTTGCCTTAGGGACAAGTTTGTTTTCCCCATTGATATGGGTGATCTTTATGTGTAGAAGGTGCCTTAGTTGCAGATTTATATCTAGATCATATAGTTTTAGGAGCATTCATTATGCATATATTTTGATATACAATTTACCAGTTTGCATATTTTTTTCTTTTAAATTGAAACTTTTTACAATTATATGTTTTGTATTATTCTTCTATATGTATAGCTTTGGTTTGATGTGTATGATGGAAAAAACCGCCCCTTATAACAATATTTGAGGTACTAATGAATTCGAGAAGATTCAAGAGTAGTTAATGAGTATTGACTTGTGACGAACGTGGGGTAAACATGGGTTTATTTTTTAAGACGATTTAGTAAAAATAGAATTATCAAATATTTCTAAGTTCTTTTTAAATCTTTTGTTACAAACTTTTAAAATGTTTTAGAATTCTAGAAATACGGAAGTGGTTATCTTTCCTGAAGAATAATTGTTTTTACATCGTTTTAAATTTTCGCATAAATATTTTCTTAATAATATTAAATAACGTGATTGTTACTAGTTATTTAAAATGAATAAATGTTAAGTGTTCAAAAACAAAATCGTAAACTTTTCGAAGAAATAAGTATTTTTTAAGTAACGTTTTGGATTAATAACCTAGGGCGTTACACTATTCAGTAAGAATAATTTATTATTCCTTGATTCAAAAGCAAACAAAGTGTGTATCTTCTGTAACATAGTTTTTGCATTTGTCTAATTACTAATATAATTATAAACATTATCTTCTACATATTGCCTAACGAAACCATATACTTGTAGATGTTCAAAATCACATTCTTCCATAGATTTATCATCCGAATTTTTAGAACTAAAAATAGGAAGATTCATTTTCTTCACAAATAACAAATATTTCATCTTGCCCTTCCACAAATGGTAATTAGTACCATTCAAGCATACCATCTTTATATTCATATTTTCCTCCATCCCTCAAGCAAGTTAAATTGTCTTTTAACCAAAGCTCTAATAAGGAATAAACACAATAACAAGTAATAAACAACGAATATAAAATTCCCCCAACTTTCAAGACCTCGTGAGGAACAACATCAAATATATATGCCAGCAAATTAATCAAAATAAAATAGCTTAAAGAACATCGATATTTTAACATGGAAAATTCCTCAATGCAAGGGTAAAAACCACGGGTCATCTAGACAAATAAATAGTTCAAGTATAATCAAATAAGGGTACAAGAGAGTCATAAAATGATGCACAAATTGTGGCTACAACCATCCAAAATAGCAATGCACTAAAATCTACAAATAAAAAGCAAGAAGAAGAAAAACACCAAAAATACCTGCAACTGTGCGAGCCCAATTCCTCCCTCTCCAAACGTCTTTTCGCCATTACGACCATTGAACAACTAAATGTTACAAACCTGTAGTCCAAATATCAACTTGCTCCAACGGTTAACGAGTGCGCAATTGATGTTTTTCTAAGACTGATTTAGAAAAATCTAGAATAGTGTTTACTCTTCTCTTTTCTTTTTTGGTGGCTACATTTTCTTTCAAAATAGTCTCTCTCTTTTTCAATCCTAATAAGATCTCTCTCCGCTTTTATAAGTGAAACACATGAGCTACAATATTTAGACTTTTCTCCATCTAGGAAGGGAGCCCAATACCCAACAAGTATCACATGAGAAAATTTTAAAATGGGTACAACTAATTCAAGTAATAAAAGGTTATAATAGCACCCAATGATGATAAAATAGTGAATAAAACACAATGAGTATTGACGAGGTTACAAATTTGGCCAATGAGTATAGACTCTGCATCACAATGTGGTACCATTCTAACTCTGAAATACTTAGTTAGGAGGCTTGATACTATGCCGCCATTCCAGTAGACGGACAATTCAAATTGGCCCTGTCCTCATAGATCCCCTCAACTTAACCTGAGACACATATACATGACAGTCGAGGTAAACGTGTGTTGCATGGTAGCTCTCGATATTTGGAGTGCGACCTCCAAGTCACCTAGGAATTCCCCACCCGAAGAGCTCCAAGGTCTAACAATCTTGCCTTAAGGCTCAACAACAGACCGCCACGATCAGACTCATTCAATTGTACTTCCCCAGAATCACTAGGCTTGTTAGGCCCAATCTATATGATGACAAAATAATCTCCATTTCACAAATTCTCAATATTTATTTTGTCCCCCGTTAGCTTAGACTACTCCAATAAGGGCATCGTATTTAGGAATCGTCACTATCTCATCAAGTATGGGGTACTTCAATATTTTCATCACAATTTTATATTATCATTAATCATAAATAATCATGATCATTATATAAACTCATCACAATTTTATAACATCACTATCATCACTCAAAAATCATCATTATCATCACGTAAGCATATATCATACCATGCATCCATATTTTATTATCACATCACATAAGTTCGTCTAATCAAATATATACACATGATTTCATTCAACATCCAACATCACAATAATGACTGACAAATATCAACTACCACCTTATAATGACTGACAAATATCAAATACAATAATGACTGACAAATATCAACTACCACCTTACATGATTTCATTCAACATCCATATTTCACACAAGTATCGGAAATTAAATTAGTCAACACCTTATAAAAATTTCTATTTTCTCATTTTAATCTCACAATTCTCATATTTCACATTAATCAATTTATCTCTCAAAGGGCTACTGCCATATGTAGCAAGCCCCAGATGAATCGTTGGGAAATACAGTTTTCACATTCATCTCACAATATATTATACTCATGAATTCAAACGCTCTCTTACCCCTTACCTTATTTCGACACTTTCACATGCAAATATGATTCCACAAGCAAACAATCTTTGTTCTATAACTCTTTGTCCTTTAATTGATCTTATCGATCTAATGTCAAAATAAATTATGAGAAGATACTTTAAAAACTAAATTCAAAATTCGGTCAAGGAAAATTATCATAAATCAGAAAACTAGTTCGTGGATAACATAGCCACTTTTCACAGGGTCATTGTGGTGTTGGTTTTACTCAAATCGGACTTACGGTAATGGAGAACGGTGCAAAATAATAAATTCTACAAACAGAAAAATCAGGTATTTTAGTGACAAATTGGGGTTGTTAAAAATCTGGAAAATTGTGTTTAATTGACTAGTTAAATTAGTAAAATAACATACTGAAATTTGGACGGAAATGTAGAAACTTTTCTGGAACATTTATCGATCACCGTGCCAAAAGATAGGTTGTTGTTGTATTTCCTCTTTGGTTTTAGAGCTTACCGTCCAATTTCCTTTTTTTTTTTTTTAATTTGGTTGTTTTATTTTATTAACAATTAGGGTTCACGGTAAAACCCATTGGTCCCTTTATTTATTTTTAAATAAAACCAATAATTACTAAAACTAATGTTTTAACATTTTTTTAATATAATTTAATTATTAAATAGTATTAATATTTCCAAACTAATATTTTATAAAATAAAGTAATTAATCTTCTAAAATATGTTAATAATCAAAACTCTCATATTCAAAATAATCACCCTAATGATATTTTTTTAAAAATACTCACATTAAAATACTATCATCATTAGAGAACATTCAAAATTATAAAGTAAATAATTATAAAATCAACACTTTATATTAATTACTAAATCATACTAAATATATATATATAATCACAATATCATAATAAGTATATAAAAATAAAGATAATCAAACGCAATATTACCATTATCTAAAGGTTATTATTTATAAAATAAATAATTAAAATAAAATATCTTTATAATTAAATAAATATAATAAAGAACACATTTAATATTAGTCAAATGCATAAAAGAATGTTATATTAATTGGGTGCGCGTATGTACACGGTAAATTGCATAAAATCTTATTCTTCAAAATATTACACTAAAATACTATTACTTTTTAAAAGAATATATAATATAATATAATATAATATAATAAAATAAAATATTTATTATTTATATCGCTCATTTAATATAATGTGTATCAAACTCGCACATCATAGAAAACATCCATATAACGAAAATTAATCACAAAGTTTATTAACATATATTTTATAATAATTTTAAAATCAAATTAATTATTTAAAATCCTATTTAATTAATAAAATAGTGTATCATAAAATTTAGGGTGTTACATAAATTCTATTTGAAATTGTATTCTACTCCCTCGTATAAATATCCCATTTCATATGTCATAATTTTTTTTTGCATTTTACTAATTAAGAAACAAAAAAAGAACTGAGAGAAAGAAAATCGCAAATTTAGTAATTTATATCTTAAAAAAACATCTACATTTAAAAATAAAGTAGTAAATTCAGTATATATTTTTATTAATATAAGTGGAATAAATGATATGCTTATAAAAAGGAATGTACTTAGTATAAAGTAGGGTACACCTCAATTTTAGTTCTAGAAAGTATATCATATTGTGATTTTGGTCTCTAACTCACCAAAATATTCAAATTAGCCAACAAATTATAAAAATATCAGTCAGTTTAATCTTTGACGTTCATCTATTTTAAAATACAAGTGTTATTTTATCTATGAGCAAGTTCTTCTAACTTTTGAAACTTTATGTATTCTAAGATTTTAGTATCTTTTTTTTCTCCTTAAATATACCTCACGATATTTGTCCAAATATATCTCAAATTTTTGATTTGATAATATAATAAACTCATTTTAGAGAATTAAATAAGAAATACAAATTATTAAACATCAAATCAATAGTTAATATTATGTGCACATGCATAATCAATTTTAGATGATTATAATATAAACTATTGATTTTCTAACTTTACCAAATTATCATTATATTTACTTGTAAGATGGTCCGTAAATAAAATTCAAAATATCTATATGGAGAGGTATGTGTTTGAATCGGGATTTAGCATTTCTCCATATTAAAAAATGTGAAAATGTAACAACTAAATTATTTGACCAAAAAAATAAAGAAATAGATGTTAAATAACAATAGAAAATAATATTTTTACTAAATTTTTATTGAAGCAATGTTTTGCATATCTACTTTCATTAACTTTTGTGAATTTTCAATTACATCAATATAAAATAGATATTATTCGGTCAACAATTTTATCTTCATATTAGTGTCTTACCAAATCGTTAAATACTCATACAAAAATAATTAAATAATTAAATATTGCAAAAATAAACAACAACATTTTGAAAACTCTCTAAAAAGAAAGTCATTCAAAATATTTTTATGCTTCGATTACATAATCAAATTATTTTAAAATAAATAAATAGTCAAATAAATCTACTATTTTAAACTACCACCCAATTACCATTTGAGACATTATTTTCTTTTTCTATAATCTTTCTCCAAATATGACTTAAAAATGATTTTATATTCTCTTCTTAGTTTGTGATCAACAAAAGTTCATGACTTAGGTGAACAATATGTATAGTTCGCAATGATCGTTTTATGTAAAGTTAATATTGAAAAAGAAAATGAATATATTAATATAATAAAATATAGTGAATATTGAATAATATAACACATGAAAAATAAATATTTTACACGAAAAATATTCAAATTTAAATATATTATCCTTTCAAAAGATACATTAAAAATGTATTATTAGAATAAAATGATCATTAATATCACTTTTATAAATAATAATTTTCTTTTTCTCAATTTTAAAAACTAAATATTATATGGAGATAAAAACAATTGGCATAAAAAAAATATGTTCTTCATTTTTATGGAAGAAATGCATATTTTACATGAAAATTATTTTCTACCATTTTAAGATGAAAAACACTTATTTTAAAAATTATTTTCTAACATTTTAAAAACACTTATTTCTATTTTACACCATATTTCTTTCTATACTATAAAACAAATAATATTCATTTTTTGGTAATAAAATAAATAAGTTTTTAATTGAGAAAAGATTTTATAAGTTATTGCTAATCAACGACATTTTACTCAATTAGGACACACCTTCATAAAACATCATTCTTAAATAATTGATTTTGTATCTAATCTGTATAAGAAAAATAATATTGAGTTGATTTGATTCTAAACATTATTATATGCACTACACCAAAAATGACATTTAACAGCTCCCCTTTTACAGCGTTTGCTAAACACAAGTGCTGTTGTAAATATATTTTAAAATTAACGGAGCCTTTTACAGCGCTTTTTTGACAAGCGCTATAAAACAAGTGCTGTTGTAGGGTCATATAACATTTGCGCATAATGTTATAAGGCTTTTATAGCGCTTTCCAAAAAAGCGTTGTAAAATGAAGTGCTTTCGCGTATTATTTTACAGCGCTTTTTTCACAAGCGCTGTAAAATACACGCGCTTGTGAATAATTGAACTACCTATTACAACGCTTTTTTCACAAGCGTTGTAAAATACATGCACTTTCATTGAATTTAACTACCTATTACAACGCTTTTTTCACAAGTGCTGTAAAATACATGCGCTTTCATTGAATTTAACTACCTATTACAGCGCTTTTTTCACAAGCGCTGTAAAATACATGCGCTTTCATTGAATTTAACTACCTATTACAGCGCTTTTAGTACAAGCGCTGTAAAATACATCTTTCAAATAATTATTTACGTTGGGAACCCTCATATCCTCTACATCTTTCAAATAATTATATACATTGGGAACCCTCATATCCTCTACGTATTGTGTAGCCATCTACGCTGTCTCAGGTATTTTTTTAATTTGTTTTTGTCAAAAAATCTTTAGTTTTTTAATAATTGAAAACTAAAAATTGTTATATATATATTAAATCTCTTCTACTAGTCAAAAACTCATACCACATGATCTGTTCTATTTTGAAATTGTTAGTTGATATTGGTTTCTTTTTGAAACTTGTTGATATGTTTTGAAAGCTTATTATTTTTGTAACTGCATTTATATAGGTCGTATAATATGGATAGGAAATAAATGTCTGCCAATCGATTGTCAAAAGAGTATGAAATTGGAGTGAATGAGTTTATTGAGTTTGTAGTGAAGAATGCAAAAGATCCAAATAGAGTAGTTTGTCCTTGTTTAAAATGTTGTTTTGGAAAACGTGTTAGAGAAGATGAATTAGAAGGACATCTAGTATGTAATGGAATTGATCAAAGCTACACATGTTGGATAAGACATGGTGAGAAAAAAAAAAGGAAACATTAATTTTGAGAATAGTTCGACATATGCTTCAACTGACTTCGATACAGATACATATGAGCCAGACCGATTTGATGAGATCACAAAAGCAGTTGAAGAAGATCTTTGAGATTGTCCTAAAATGTTTGAAAGTTTGTTGAGTGATGCAGAGAAAGAATTATATAATGGTTGTACTAAATTCACAAGACTATCGGCGATATTAAAGTTGTACAACTTAAAAGCGAGTAATGGATGGTCTGATGAAAGCTTTACAGAATTATTAACACTCATAAAAGATATGTTGCCAGATGATAATGAACTTCCCAGTCGAACCTACGAGGCTAAACAGATTTTGTGTTCTATTGGCATGAGTTACGAAAGGATTCATGCGTGTCCTAACGATTGCATTTTATTTTGAAATGAATATGAACTACTTAAGGGCGTGTCCGAAATACAATATCTCTCGATATAAGAAGAAAGAATCTACTCCAGCAAAAGTCGTGTGGTATTTTCCTATAATACCAAGATTTAGGCGCATGTATCGCAGTGAAGAAGATTCAAAACACTTGACATGGCATGCAGATGAAAGAATTAGAGATGGAATGTTTCGTCACCCTGCAGATTCCCCACAATGGGCAAAAATTGATCACGAGTATCCTGAATTCGGGATAGAGTCAAGAAATCTAAGACTTGCACTTTCTGCTGATGGAATGAATCCACATGGTCTTCAAAGCATCTCACATAGCATGTGGCCTGTGATTTTGGTAATATATAACCTACCTCCATGGTTGTGTATGAAGCGTAAGTTTATGATGTTGTCTCTATTAATTTCTGGACCCAAACAACCGGGGAATGATATCGGCGTATACTTGACTCCTTTAATCGAAGATTTAAAACGTATGTGGGAGACAGGTGTGGAAGTTTATGATGGATATAAGAAAGAATGTTTCAATTTGAGGGCTATGTTGTTCAGCATAATTAATGATTTTCTAGCATATGGTAATTTATCAGGATATAGCATTAAAGGTCAGTGTGCATGTCCTATATGTGAAGAGAGTACAAATTGGATGCGGTTGAAACATTGTAAGAAGAATGTGTTTCTTGGACATCGTAGATTTTTACCTTATAGTCATCAGTATCGTGGGTGGAGAAATGCATTCAATGGAAAATTAGAGGAAGGTAAAGCTCCTTTAGAACCGACTGGATATCAAATACTTGAAAAAGTACAAGGTTTGACCAATAAATTTGGCAAACCTTTTGCGGGAGAGCTGATCAAAACTGGGTGGAAGAAAAAGTCAATTTTCTTTGAATTGCCATATTGGAAGTCATTGTATATAAGACATTTCCTCGATGTGATGCATATTGAAAAAAATGTATTTGATAGTGTTATTGGTACGTTACTCAATGTTCCAGGAAAGTCTAAAGATGGCACTAACACAAGATTGGACTTGGTCGATATGGGAATAAGAAATGAATTGGCTCCAGTAAAGAAAGGAAATCGCACATATCTACCTCCAGCCGCACATACTCTATCTAGAAAGGAAAAAATTGTTTTATGTAAATTTCTACACGAAGTTAAAGTTCTAGAAGGATACTCTTCAAACATTAAAAATTTGGTTTGTATGAAAGACCTCAAGTTAAAAGGTTTGAAGACCCATGATTGTCATATTCTAATGGAGCATTTGCTACCAATAGGTATACGTTCCATTTTACCTAAAAAAGTTCGACTAGCCTTAACTAGATTATGTTTCTTCTTTAGGGAAATTTTTAGTAAAGTGATCGACCCTCAGAAATTACCGACATTGTAGAGGGAAATTGTTGTTACTTTGTGTGAGCTTGAAATGTATTTCCCACCCTCGTTTTTTGATATAATGGTTCACCTTACTGTTCATCTGGGTAAGGAGACACAACTTTGTGGGCTAACTTATATGAGTTAGATGTATCTGATAGAATGATATATGAAAATATTAAAAGGATACGTAAAAAGTATAAGTCGACCAGAAGGTTGTATTGCTGAACGATACATTGCTGAAGAGGCTGCTGAATTTTGTACTGAATATATGTCCAATGTTGAACCCATAGGCTTCCCATGTCTTGTCATTCAGGAAGAATATCAGGAGAAGGGATAATTGGAAGGAGACTACTGACTATATCAAGGACATAATGGGAGCAGGCACAATTGTATGTTCTGCACAATGATGATGAGGTTCAACCGTATGTTACAATACACATGGATTAGTTATCTCGTTTGAACATGAATAGCAATCAAAATTGGATAACTCGAGAGCACAATCGAAGTTTTATAACATGGTTAAAAAATCACATAAAGTCAAAATTTGATATAGACCCCGGATCAATTTCACAGAGATTGAGGTGGCTAGCAAATGGTCCGTGCTTATATGTCTTTTCTTACACTGGTTATGTAATTAACGGCTACACATTTTATACCAAAGAACAAGATGATCAGACCACTATGCAAAATAGTGGAGTCACTCTCGTAGCTGAAGGAAGCATGTCTCAAGTGCAAAAGACAAAAACCCAATATATGCAAATCTATCATATTTTGGGGTTATCGAGCGCATATGGGAGTAAGACTACACAATGTTTTGTGTTCCCATATTTGGTTGCAAGTGGGTCGATAATAATAATGGCGTTCGGATTGATGAGTCAGGATTCTTGCTTGTCGATTTTAATAGGGTGGGATACAAAGACGAGCCTTTTATTTTAGCGTCGCAAGCTCAACAAGTGTTTTATGTCACTGATCCTTCTGATGATAAATGGTCTGTTGTCCTATCGACCAATAAAATAAGTGATGATAACAATAATGATGAAGATGTTGGTAATGATATTTTATTTGCAACATCACAACAACCACATGAAATTGATTCAACTGATGATGGTTTATATCTTAGAGATGATCATGATGAGGGAATTTAGATTAATCCATCGTTTCGTATTGTAAATGGACAACAAATGTGAATCCCACCAGGAAAAGAAGAAGGGCATCTTAATGTACATGTTTAATTGTTTTATATAAGCCATACATGTGATCTGAATTATTGTGATAAATATGCATGTAATTTGAATTAAGTGTTTTATACTAAGTTCTGATTAATTTATTTTCTGCTTATATTTAGCTTGATTTGAGTGTTTTATACTAAGTTCATGTAACAATGAGTGTTTTATATTTAGCTTGATTTACATGAACTGAACTGAATATAAGTTAGTAATTTACATGAACTGAACTGATCTGAACAAAGAGATTCTCTTTTGCTCAGTGCATAGATTATTCAGAAAATCTCATTTCTAATAATTTATCATCTCCTAAAGTATTGTGATAACATGTTTTTAATCCAATAAACAATGATAACAATGTTTTTAATGTCATCCAATATTGAACCAAAATAAGCCAAATGTTGGTATAATGAACTAATCGATTTCCTAATCGATTATTTTAATGCATATATCAGAAAGTGATACTCAGTTTATATCTGAATCGATTGACTAATCGATTATACTTGTTTGTTCAAACAATCGATTACTCAGTCGACTCCTTTTCATTGACATAATCGATTTGGCAATGGGCTAAATTCTCCCTGTAACTCAGACATTTACTCCAATCGATTTGCCAATCGACTTGACTTGTCCCAGTAACTCAGATATTTAGTTCAAATCGATGTGCCAATCGATTATGGAATATGTTTTTGATAAATGATGAACTAAGTCATTCATGCAATCGATTAATTAATTGATTAGTGCAAAACCAGTAGCTTAAGAAAGATATATCAAATCGATTGTCCAATCGATTGCTTTAATCACATAACATAGACCTGATTAAAAACATTTTAGTAATCGGTTTGCCAATCGATTGACTCAGTACAAGCTTTGTTCTGTGAGTTATAAAATCGATTACCCAATCAATTTGCAAAACGCTGTAAAAGGCTTTAAAAAAACATTCATATAACATAGTAAAACAAGGAGTTCTATTACAGCGCTTGTTAAAATAAGCGTTGTAAAAGACTCTTTTAAAAATAAAATAAAGAGACCTTTTACAACGCTTATTTGAACAAGCGTTGTAAAAGGCTTTAAAAAAACATTATATAACATACTAAAACAATGAGGTCTTTTACAGCGCTTATTGGGAAAAGCGATGTAAAAGAGTCTTTTAAAAAATTAAATAAGGACGCCTTTTAGAGCGTTTTTCAAACAAGCGCTGTATTTCTTCAAACCGTATTTCTGTGAACTATATTTTTCTGTGAACTTTCTGCGTTCCCTCTTTTCTTCACATTTCATCTTTCTTCAAACAATTATTCAGGTATTGATGTTATTAATTTTTTGTAATCATTAAAATGCATGTTGAGCTTGTTTGAGATATACTGATACATGTTGAGCTTGTTTATAATAATGCATGATGCATGTTGAGCTTGTTGATGTTATACTAAAGTGCATGTTGAACTTGTTGTAGTTAAATGGATACAAACAAAGATTTAGAATGTCAAAATGAAGAAGTTGGCACCACTAAGACTTATGAAAATGAAGTCAAACGTGGTGCAAATATAATGCAAAATGTGATTAAAGCAAGGAGCAATGGCACCAAGTTTGAGGTTATACTATACTATACTCTGTTTGCTGTGTATTCTTTTATATTTTTTTAATAGCATGTACTTACTATATGAGTTTATTAAGTTGGCTGGAATGAGAGCGGTCAGCCAATTGACCCCAACAGCTCTATGTTTGTAAGCTATATTGGGGCTGTTGTTTGTCAAAATATCCCAATTACGATTGACGATTGGAGAGATAAGGCATTGAAGGATGCCAAAGATATAATATGGAATGACATTCAAGTAAATTTTTTGATCCACTCTTTTGTCATTTATAATTTTTTCATTGAAATACTTTACTTATAATTTTTTTCATTGCAGACTACTTTTGTTTTTGATGAGGGACAAAAGAGTTATGTTTTGAGAGTTGCTGGGAAGATCCATTGGGGATTTAGATCTCATGTCTCAAATTTCTATCTAAAAGATAGAGAAGGAAACACAAATGCTGAAGCTCCAAAAATATATCAGCATTATATATCAAACGATGAATGGAGTGCATTTGTTTCCAAACGTTCTGACCCCGCGTTTGTCGTAAGTGATTAATTTATTAGCATTTGTGTTTTATTATTCATATTCGTAGCGTATTTTAAATTTTTACACAATTGCTATTTTTTTTATATAGAATATTAGTAAGGCAAATCGCGAACGGGCAAGCAATCCAACACACCCATACAAAAAATCACGTATCAGATATGCACGCCTTGAACAACAACTTGTAAGTAATTAAACATCACTTTTATATAATGAAGTAATTTGTATTACAAAGACAAGCAACTCCCGGATAAGCTACAACATGAAATACAAATGGAGAATGAAACCGCGAGTTGCAACGTCGGTCTCAAAAGTATTCCCGAGGTAATTAATTACTTACTTGCTTATGTAATTACTTATGTATTAAACAAACTTATACATTATGCGTACTTATGTTTTAACTATTGATTTAGGGTGTCACTACATGTGTGCTATACTTGCCCTCGCCTACTCATCGGAAGGTGGGAAAAGGAAAATTGTACAATACTTCGGGAGAAGTATTGCACAATACTCTAATCCCTGCAGGGCATGTCAAAGTATTGTTTGTTGTTGCTTTTGAACCAACTGCACTGTTGCCGATACCGGACAACGATGGAGATATGCAGTTATTGGGCGACGCTATTGGTATTTACGTGGCATGGCCCACAAACCTTGTTGCCGTCGATAAAAAAATTCCCAGAAACGAATCAGTTACGTCTCTCAAAAAGGTTTGTCACATTTATTGCATAAGGTTTGTCAATTTTTTCAGATTCAATAAACTAACATTTAACCTCATTTTTGTAGTTCCAAATAAATAAACCACCCACACAACCAAAAAAAGGCAGCAAACCTCAAAAATTGGAGGTTAATAGAGCTGCCAAATCACAAAGCCCGGAGGGTAATAAAGCTGCCAAACTTGCAGCAAGAAAAAAACTGGATCGGGAAAATCAGTCGTTGCTGCTGCTGCTCCTAAAATAAGTCAGCCATGCCTTGGTAAATACGGGGCTTGTCCTGATATCCAAGTAAAAAGGAACATGGGCAGCAGCGATGATTCACGCATCGGACCCATGAATAAAGATATATTCTGAGATGAGTATAATGAATTTCTCGGAAAGGAGCACATATACGAACTTCTCGAACATAAGGAGCTAAGTGCTACTGTAATGAGCTTGTACATAAGGTAAAAAATACTTTTAATTGCATTTATTAGTAATTAATTAAATGTATTGGTAATTAATCTAGTTTGAAATTTTCATTGAAGGTTTCTGTATGAGAAGGTCATGTGCACGAGGAAATTGTCAAATAAATACTCATTCTTGTCTCCGCATAAGATGTTGATGTAGAAAATCGATCCAGACAATGTAAAGAAATACATTGTAGATATGTTTTTAGGAAATATAGAAAAGGATAAATTGTTCTTCGCACCATATAGTTCAGGGTACGTAATTTTATCTTTTTTAATTGATGAGAATTTAATTTATTAGTTGTGTATAAACAAAATTTCTTAACCAATTTTTTGTTGTTGTAGGGCACATTGGGTGCTATTTGCAATCAATGCGGTCTCTGAAGTTATATACTATTTGGATCCCGTGCATGGCAATTACAACAATCATTTTGAAATAAAGACTATGTTCGACACGTAAGTAATATTCATTTATTTCTTACATATATATATATATATAAATAATGTGTTTGTTCATGCTATAATAATCACATTTATTCATTCGATAGTGCCTTAAAAGTTTTTCGAGCTCAAAGAGGTGCTATAGTGTCGAAGCAAAAGTCTAATAACATTACATGAATCCCAATAAAATGCCCTCGTCAAACAAACAACATCGACTGTGGGTACTATGTATTGAGATTCATGAAGGAGATTGTTGACAAGAATAAAACTATTATCCCAGAAACGGTATGGTATTTTCATTATATGATTTTCATATATAAATTATCTATATATTTTATACTAACTTAATATAATATGTTCAATTTTTATATTGCAGTACTTTGACAATTCCAGTCCATCATATTTTGAGGAAGATCTAATGGAATTAAAGGAAGACTGGTGTCAGTATGTGCTTGAAATGAAAATTATTTGATTTTTTGGGAAATAGCATGCTGCTAGGCAAGGGATCTGAATATTATATGGTAGCTTGTGCATATTTTGTATATTCTGTTAGTTATTATATGTATATGATCATAGGACAATATATGAACATGCATATGTATATGTAGTTAATTAGGTTCAATGTATATGTAGTTAATTAGGTTGTAAATTAGGTTATATATATGTTTCTGAATGTAGTTAATTAGGTTGTAAATTACAGTGTTACAGGGTTATATATATGTATCTGATTATGTTGTGTTGTGTGAACTGGTTGTGTTATGTGAACTGATTCTGGTAATTTTGAATAAAAAGATAAAAGACATCACTTTCTAAAAAAGATGCCATAAAAAGCGCTTTTTTAAAAAAAAAAAACACATTTTACAGCGCTTTTTTGAAAAAGCGTTGTAAAAGGGTCTGCATTTTACAACGCTTTTTATAAAAAGTGCTGTAAAAGGCACACCAAATATATGAATTATGGGTCAATCGATTGGCAAACCGATTACTAAAATGAATTATGGGTCTGTCTTTTACAGCGCGTTTTAAAAAAAGCGCTGTAAAAGGCACACCAAATATATGAATTATGGGTCAATCGATTGGCAAACCGATTACTAAAATGAATTTTGGGTCTGCATTTTACAACGATGTAAAAGGCACACCAAATATATGAATTATGGGTCAATCGATTGGTAAACCCAGTATATGCATTTTACAGCGCTTTGTTAAAAAAGCGCTGTAAAAGGTGCATAACAAGCGCACTTTATATTTACATGATTTATAGCGCTTTTTTAAAAGCGTTGTTGTATCTTTTACAATTCTTGATTCCACAACGCTTTTTTTTTTTTTTTTTTGAAAAAGCGCTGTAAATGGATTAAAAAAAGTGCTGTAAAATCCTATTTTTGGCGTAGTGATATGTAAGCGATTTTTTTTAAAAAGTTAAATATATTTTAAATCTCTAATAAATTTTAATATTTATAAAAATATTATTCGACTTTTATTTTCAGTAATACATTTTGGTCAATGGTATTAATTTATAAAATTTATGAAATTTACTCTATGATTATAAATATAAATGTTAACGCCAAACTTTATTCAGAGGTAAAAAAATTGATGCATCTATCTTGCAAGCAGTGACACCAACTTGCAGTATCTTCCAATGAGTTCTCTATTTTTATGATTTACGAAATTGGTCTTCCTAGTTTAAAAATCAATAGTTTTTGTCCTTACCTTTAATTATTTAACTAAAAAGTAATGAAGATTTTCAAACAAAGAGAATCCAAGATTTGCATATGCATCTAGATAGGTTATGACGATATCGCAACAAGTTTTAAACTTCTCTATTGGTAATACTTTAGTCATCATATCAAAACCATTATAATCAGTATGTACTTTAGTTAACTCCAACAATTTAGCTTCCAACACATCACGTATCCAATGATACCTCGCATGAATGTGTTTGGATCAACTATGATGTGTCGAATTTTTATCAAGATGAATAGCACTCTGACTATCGACAAATAATATATATTTGTCCTAAATAAATCCAAGCTCCTGCAAGAATTTCTTCAACCAAATCATCTCTTTGTATGCTTAAGTAATGGAAATGAATTATGCCTCAATTGTAGACAATGCTACACATTTATGTAATCTGGAGTGCCAAGCCACACCTCCCTTCGCAAATTTAATCATATATCCTAAAGTGGACTTCCTCAAGTTAATATCTCCATCCATATCTGAGTTAGAGTACCCCACCAAAATAGGTTTGTCACCTCATACATACAGTACCACAAAGACACCTCAAAATCCATTTTACAATATTTCAATGCTCTCTACTTGGATTTGAAAAAAATATACTAACTGTACCAACAACATGCGCAATATCTAGTCTTCTACTCACTATTGTATACATCAAACTACCCAAAGCAGAAGAAACTCGTACCATGTCTCTTTTCTCATCTTCACTGGAAGGACTTTTATTAGAACTCAAATTAAAATGAGTGTACTTGTGCCAAGAATCTTTTTAGCTGCTCAATATAGTGTTTTCCATTTCAAACCTTTGCAACAGTCTCTCAAGATAGTGTTTTTATGACATCCAAAGTTTCTTCTCCTTTCTGTCACGCATGATTCTTATGCTAATAATCTGTTTAGCTGCTCCCGTGTTTTTATGACAAAGGACTCGCCCAACTATTTCTTTAACATGTCAATCTTGGAAATATTTTTCCCAACAATAAGTATGTCATCAACATATAACAATAGGATAATGAAATCATCCTTAGAAAATTTTATAACAAATACACAATGGTCAGAAGTAGTCTTCATGTATCCTTGGTCACACATAACAAACTCAAACTTTTTGTACCACTGCATTGGATATTGCTTCAAACCATATAGACTCTTTCTTAGTCTACACACATAGCCTTCCTTGCCTTCAACAAGTAAATCATCAGGTTGCTTCAAGTAAATCTCTTCCTCCAAATTACCATGAAGGAATGTCGTTTTTACATCCATTTGCTTTACCTCTAAGTCAAGAGTAGTTGCCAAACTCAACATGGTTATAATTGATGACATTTTATCACAAGTGAGAAAATCTCATTAAAATCAACGCCATTTCTTTGATGGAAACCTTTCACCACTAATCTGGCTTTATAGCTCAAAGACTTTGAGTTACTCTAAAGTTTCACTATATAGATCTACCTATTTTCCATAGTCCTTTTGCCTTTTCGCAACTTTACTAAATCATAAGTGTGATTATTATGCAAGGATTTCATGTTATCATGTATTGCATCCAACCCATTTTGACTTTCTTCACTCTCTATGGCCTCTCGAAAACAAAATCTCATTCTTTTGTAGATTTATCATCCGCCATTTTAGAACTAAAAATAAGAAGATGCATTTTCTTCACAAATAACAAATATTTCATTTTGCCCTTCCACATATAGTAATTAGTACCATTCAAGCATACCATCTTTATATTCATATTTGCCTTCATCCTTCACGCAAGTCAAATCTCATAGGGAATAAACAAAATAACAAATTAATTAAAATTCCCCCAACTTGCAAGAACTCGTGAGGAGCAACAACAAATATATATGGCAGCAAATTAATTAAAATAAAATAGCGTAAAGAACACTTATATTTTAATGTGGAAACCCCCTCAATGCAATTATAAAAATCACGGGTCATCTACACCAAAGAAATATCTTCACTATAATCAAATAAGGGTATAAGAGAGTCTACAACAGCCTACAACCAGCCAAAATAGCAAAGTGCTAAAGCCTACAAATGAAAAGCAAGAAAAAGAAAAAACCTAAAAAACCTACTTATGTGCGAGCCCATATCCTCATTCTCCAGACGGCCTTTCACCGATCCGGCCATTGAAAACAAATAACTAAATTTTGCAAATTTGTTGTCCAAATATCAACCCGATCCAATGATTAACAAATTTGCAATTGATTTTTTTCTTAGACTGATTTAACAAAATCTGGATTAGGGTTTACTCTTCTCTTTTCGCTTTTGGTGGCAACTTTTTTTTCTTCAAAATAGTCTCCATCTTTTTCAACCCTAATAATACCCCTTTACACTTTAATAAGTGAGACACAAGAACTACAGTATTTGGACTTTTCTCCACATAGGAAGGGAGCCCAATACCCAACAAGTATCACATGAGAAAATATTAAAATTGGTACAACTAAATGAAGTAATAAAATGTTATAATAGAACCCGATGAAGATAAAGTAGTGAATAAAACAATGAGTATTGACGAGGTTAATGATTTCGCCAATGATAACAATAGATGACAATAATGGATCAACGTTTCCTCGCTAATGACATAAAATTGTAGATGTATTTTAATATTTTGCTCAATTTAGTTTAGGTATCTTCATATCAAAACACATAAATAGAGCATAAATAAAATCAAATTAGAGAGAGAGAGAGAGAAATAGAGAGGTGTCCTAGTAATAATCGATTGATCGGTGAATTAAAGAGAATAATATGATTTCTTTGAATGAAATGATGTCAATAGGAGGTGAATGATATGAATCATTTATTATATAGTAGTATCATAGTATACTATTTCAATGGGCTAGTTTTTCTAACTTTTGAAACTCCTTAGATGCCACATTATTCTAAGATTCTAACATCTTTGATGTACTTCAACTCTTAAGTTACCCCATAGATATACCCCAACCTCAGGTTATAATCTATATACAATATTTTAGATTTCAACTGGGATTTAAAATTAATGTTTTATCGCTAGTTAAAATGTGTAAATATAATTATACATTAAAAATATAATTTTGGAAGTATATTTCTGTACGATATATTATATTTGAAAGTGTACATCATTGGTATTTTTTTTAGAAAGTTCACTTTTTAGTATGATATAGAATTTCATTTTGTTTGGAAAGTTTACTGGAGTAACGTTGTGTTGGAAAATCCATTCAAAATTTCAGATAAATGCACATGAGTGGCATTTTAGGAAAGACGGAACAATTAATATTTTGTTAAGTGGTGAAATATATGCAATTTTTGGTGATTATTGTTGAGGTAAAAACCTCTTTGATATATGTTTTAATGACAACAAAACTTGTGAAATAAATGATTAAATTTTATGAGCGGTGACCTACTAATGATTTCATTTGAGTTTTATTTAAGAAACATGAATTGCATAAGTTAACAAGCAAGAAACCGTTCACATCATCAAAGTTCATAAGTATTTACTCAATAATGACAGAATCTCAAAAAGAAAATATCATATATCAATCATTCAAGAGAATCAATTATCACACCATGTTATAAATTAAAACAAATAATGTCTTGACTAAATTTGAAATTGATGACAAGATCATTATGGAAAAACGAATATCATTCTTGTTTATTAAAAAGCAGCAGTATGAAAAAATTGAAGATAATTTTGGTTTATTAAAAATCAACAGTTTGAAAAACGAAGATCATTATGGTTTATTAAAAAACAGAAGTCTGGAAAAACGAAGATCATTTTAGTTTATTATCAAGATCATTCTAGTTATTTCATTTATGGGCAAAAGTAAAATGAATTTTTTTTCATAGTCCAGACCTTAAGATAAACACATGTCAAGACTACTCAAAATAATACTCAAGCCCAAAAAAGTCTAGCTAAAGGCCTGAAGAAGCATAACATCAAGATCAATCTAATTTTTGAAACTCTTTGCATTCCATGGAAAACTAAGCATCACTCTAGAATTCATGACATGGATAGTAAACACTACACACATCGAGAAGGTTACATAGTTGATCAGCTTGAGGCAAACACTACACACACCGAGAAGCAATACTTCATATTGTCTTCTTTAGTCCATGTTGATGTTCATGATAATGCATTATCAGTGAGGTTTGCTGCATGTCAAAAATCATCAATTGTTTAACATCAAGATCTTAACTTATGATAGAACCCGTAAAATCATAGAAAGGGAATAATGGTATATTATTGAATTGAAGTGATGAGCTTGAAGATCTACAATGGTGGAAATAACATAATACATGTGATAAACCAGAATCGCAAAGATCCTTTCAAGGTGCATATTGTGATTGATCAACGTGTGATCAAGAGAAAAAGTATGAAGGAGAACATTTTGGTTATGAAGCACCTAGTTAAAATCTCAAGGTTGTGAGCATTGGACTATCCCGAGTTTGGTGAACCAGTATACTTTTTGTTTGGGATCTTTCTATTCTTTATCTTTAATTATTTGCACACAAATCGAACTTCATTATAAACTAATTTTTTATTTATTTACATCTAACATATCTAGAACATTATGGACATTCTATATCAATTTAAATTAAGCATAGGAAACCAAATTTTAAAAGGGTAAAAATTCGAACCCCATTTCTTGTGATTGACAGAGTGCTACTTGGATCAATTGGAGACTTGGAGAAATTACATCATTGAATACTCATATAAAAAGTTCATGTATCACTAACCATATTCTAAAGAGAGAAATGTACGAGTAGTTATTTTATTATGAGTGAGATGTGAAATTTTATTATGAGAGAGATGTGAAATTTTATTATTATCATTCTTTGTAGCTCCTTTTGTAGTGTGTTTGAAGAGTGTTTCATCACATACAATGGCGGATCTTTGTTGGGACAAGGGGTGGTCAAAGTCGCCAACTATTTTAAAAAATAATAATAATATAAATGAAAAATATACAAAAAAAAAGAGTTAAATAACATAATACATACCCCTTTTGATCTAAATTTCAATATGTATGTTTTGAGTTACGTTTAAATATATAAAACTTAAAATAATGATGTAATACACAAAAATATAATCAAATCAAATAATTTAAAATTAAACCAAATAAACTCAACCTCTATCTATATATTTGTCTGTCTGTTTGTCTATACATCTGTTTGTTTGTCTGTTTGTTTATCTGCCTGTCTATCTATCTGTCTGTCTATCTGTCTGTTTGTTTGTTTGTTTGTCTGTCTATTTATCTGTATGTTTGTTTGTCTGTCTGTTTGTCTGTTGTATGTCTGTCTGTCTATTTATTTGTCTGTCTGTCTGTCTGCTTGTCTGTCTGTCTATTTATCTGTCTATCAGAGTGACTATCTGTCTCTATGTCTCTTTATCTGTCTCTCTATCTATCTATTTGTCTCTCTGTCTCTCTGTCTCTCTGTCTATCTCTCTCTCTCTCTGTCTCTCTGTTTGTTTGTCTGTCTGTCGGTCTGTTTGTCTGTCAGTCTATCTATCTATTTGTCTGTTTTTCTATCTGTTTGTTTGTTTGTTTGTCTGTCTGTCTGTCTGTCTATCTATATTTCTGTTTGTCTGTCTATCTGTCTATCTATCTATATATCTATTATATTTTATTTCACATTATATATATATATATATATAGTGTTATCTTAAAAAAAATTGTGATGTACTTACATATTTTTTATCGTTTTAAAAATTTAGTGTTTTAAAGTGCTATTTCTCACATGTTTCCAATAAGCATATCTTAAAGAACAATTATCTTTAAACCTCATTCTTATAACTTGGCAATAAAATATCTCCAAGATCCACATATTTTCCTCGTCCATCTAGTAACTAAAACACTCATTTTAAGTCTTAAAGCTTGATTTGCCAAGACCAACAACTATACCATAAATTATTTGTTACTTTTTAGTAAATCTTCAAACACTCTCATCCATAACCTGAATTATTATCCCTTGCCTACCTCATCTACATAAATTATACAAGTTTAAGGCGTCACTTGGTCCTCCATCCAACCTTGTGGATTTTAAATGGGCAACATATAGATCAACCATCTTAGGGTCCCAAATCAAATCTCAAATAATCCCTTCGACCTATCAAAATATTAACATTCTCCTAGTAATTTCCATCCTTTAATAGACTCTCAAAACTCGAAGTATTCTCGTACTCAATACTTCAAATTCCACCTAATGGTAACATAGGGTTCAATACATCAAGGCTTAACTCCTTATGTTTTTCCGAACATCACTCAAAATTCACACTTACGCATCTAAAGTTTCACCCCAAAATCACTATACATACTTACTATCTCCTAAACCACAAAGAGATTTGTCACTTATCAACAAAATATATATTCTCACTCTTATACTCGTCATGAGATTCATACTTAATAATCCAAGTTGCGAATCTAGTTTAACTCGAATGCTCGACTTTATCCGTCAATGTATCGACTATTCCTCAAAGCGTATTTTATCTAACCAAAGGAGTATTTACTCCTAAAGTGCAGTGCCCCTTAACTTCAATACAAGTCTCTTTCATAGACACCTAAGCACCAAATGCTATTCTTAATGGAATCCTTGTCTTCTCCATAATTCCATATGTGGAAATTCTTTAGTGACCAGGTGATTAGGCGATGTGTTTCCCACCATGAGGCTCAATCCATTCTTCATTTTTTTCATGCCTCTCAAACTGCAGGACATTTTCGTCCTCAACGGACAACAAGAAAAGTCTTAGACTCAGGTTTGTTTTGGCCCACTTTGTTTAAAGATGCTTTTGAGACTTACAAAACTTGTGAACCGTGCCAAATAGCAGGAACAACAATCACCCTTAGGAGTGAGATACCTCAACAACCTATGCTTTTCTGTGAAGTATTTGATGTGTGAGGCATTGACTTTATGGGCCTTTTTCCTGTATCTTTTGGCTATATCTATATTTTACTAGTTGTTGATTATGTTTCGAAGTAGGTGAAAGCAATACCCACTAGGACTAATGATTCTAAAGTTGTAGTAGGTTTTATCAGATCAAATATTTTTTGCAGGTTTGGAATACCTCGAGCCATCATAAGTGATCAAGGCACTCATTTTTGCAACCGTACCATGGACGCTTTGCTTCGAAAGTATGGGGTTATGCCTAGAGTTTCTACACCTTATCATCCCCAGACTAATGGGCAAGCTGAAGTCTCAAATAGAGAAATCAAATAGATTTTAGAAAAGATGGTGCAGCCAAATAGGAAAGATTAGAGCCACCAACTTGAAGAAGCTCTTTGGGCTTATAGAACAGCCTACAAAACACCAATAGGAATTTCCCCTTATCGACTTGTGTTTGGCAAGGAATGCCACCTCCCAGTAGAAATAGAGCACATTGCATATTGAGCGGTCAAGAGTTGTAACCTTGAGATGGAGAAAGCAAGTTTGGAGAGAAAGCTTCACTTGCAAAAACTTGAAGAGCTTAGACTTGAAGCTTACACGAACTCTCGCATCTATAAGGAGAAAACTAAGTACTTTCATGATAAGATGATTTCTAGGAAGAAATTTTCCATTGGCCAAAAAGTTTTATTGTTCAACTCCAATTTGAAAATTATGGCTAGGAAACTTTGATCGAAGTGGATTGGCCCTTTTGTTGTTACTAACATTTTTCCTCATGGTGCAGTGGAAATAAAAAGTAAAAACACCGAAAAATGTTCAAGGTAAATGGACAACGCCTCAAGCTATTCCATGAGAGCTATGTGCTTGAAAATTTTACCATACAAGAACTCTCCTTGGAAAAGCCCACCTACACTGAAGTTTAAACAGGGAGCTCTCTTTCCTTACTCTTATTTTATACTTGTTACTTTCATTGAGGACAATGTGTAATTTAAGTGTGGGGGTATTATTTAGGATTCTATTTGTTATGATTTTATTTATTATATTTCAAAAAATAAAAAATTACTAAAAGGAGTTTTAAGAGTGCGGAAAAATACACAGAATTACAATGTCTTATCTTCCCTGTTGCTTGATTAAGCCATGTCTTTAAATAGTTGTGCTAAGATTTACGAAGTGTCCATAAGGGATACCATTGACATGTTTAACTAGTGCTTACCTTCAAAGTAATATGATACTTTAGGGAGTATTGTGAAGTATTATAGCCTGCATATCTACGCTGTTTGATTCACTATCAACCACTTCATTCGATTAATGTCTACACAACTTATTCATCAATATCATAAATCAAAACAAAATTTCAATTAGTAGAAGCAACACCCTCCACCATCAAAAAGGAAATTATTGGATATATAAAGATAAAAATAAACTATATCCAATATTCAAAGCATTGGGGATTATGTAGTGATGTGTATTTGTGTGGCTGTTGTTATAAGATGCAGAAAAATTTATCAATTGCTTCCTTGTAGTTGTAGAGACTACTCACTAGCATCTCTTTAGCTATACCTCTATGAAATTATGTTTTCACATTCTTGGTAAATCGTACAAAAACAGAGGATGTTGTTGTACACAGGAATTGACATGTTGAAGTAATTTAAAAGAACTTTGTAATAAGTGTACATGAAGTATATTTACCCTACATCTTCTCATGAATATCCATCACTCTTTTTCTCCTTATTTTAATTCTCAAAAGAGCATAGTGGAGATATTTAATAAATTGAAGGATGAAAATTGTTGTATCCAACTATACAATCAATATGAAATTGTCTATTACTTATAATAGTTTTAACTAACTATTCATCTCACAGAAACTTTATTTAAAGACCGAAGTCACCTTTTACACAAGAACTATGCCTTTGTACATTATGTCTCTAACTCATACAGAACATGATGAATAGAGAAATCAAATTAGAATATTTAAAAGGCTCTCTAAGAGAAAACTAGCAAAAAAAAAACACTAAATGAAAAATCAAGATACATTTTAGCCCTATTATTATAGTATAGGTTTGTATTATAACCACAAAGTTTAATGGCTTGTGTATGACATCCAATCCCTTTTACCTTACTGCTTATCTTTGTAAAGGATTAAGGAGTGAAAGAACAATAGCAATGAACTAAGCATTAATGCTGAAAATTATCAAATGCATCTATTTAAAAAGTGCTAACAACATGCAAAAAGTTGATACATCAAGACTATTCCACCTCTATTTGACTAGATATTTAAAACTTATACAAAAGAATGACATTAAACAATAGGATGATATGGATTATAAGGGAAGGATAAAGAAAAATTGTAACCTCAAATGCTAAGTATTGTATCCAAAATATAATTTAGAAGTCAACAAGAGTATAATTAAACAAGAAGAACTCATAAACTATAAGTTTATATTTGAAATAACAACATTGAAAGTAAAACTATAGGGAAGATGGATGATATATGTGTTCTAAATCCAATAGGCGAATTATTTAAGAAAACAAAATAATATTGCATCAAATATTGATAGTTGATTTATTTAAATGATATAACACAAAATTGAACACGATGGCATACATGATGAGGTCAAACAGAGATATGTTGCTCGTTAAAATATCATGTTTCCCAAAACTAGGTATTTCCATATTGAATTAGAGTCCATTAAGCAAAGGGAAAAGATTGTTGTTACAATTAAAATGGAAACTAGATGAGTTTGTAAATAAAAAGAGTAAAATACAAAATAAAATTGATAAAGTGAAATTAATATTATTAGATAGTTTCGAGATTTTCCATATACTTGGCAAACCAATTTGTATACAACATAAAACCAATTTGGATATGACTTCAATCATTTTTTCATTATTATTTCCTACTGAACAAAGTCATAAACCTACAATTGGGAGAAGGTTGTCCTTATAAACAACAGTGTTACAATAACCTCGGCTTACTTTAACACCAAGCTCCTCAATCGTCTGAGTACTCATATCATACCATACTAGTTCATCATCATTTTTTCTCAAGAATATACCGCCTTTCTCTCCTACTCCAATAAGATGTTGAGCGCAAGGTAAGGGCTTGACAATGAAGACATTAGCCCATGATTCCTTCACACCGAGTTCACCCAATACTCTTATGTGAAAAGTAGTCGATTCATCACATATTATGAGAGCAATGGATCCATTTAACAACACCATGCACCAAAGATAATAATGGTCAACCATGTCTGAGGGACGAGGTGTTGTAAGGAACACTTCATTGCACAAGTCAAATGATACCAAACACGGTCCAACCTTACTAAGACTACGATACCCATCTAGACCCGACCAATGACAAAATCCATCCATGTACACTCCATTATTCAAATTACAATAAGGCATGTCAAGATCAAGTTTCCTCCAAGAGTTACTTCTTAGACTATATATCTCCCAGACCGAGTTGGAATCTACAGGATCGTCACATGGCTGATCTGCGTCGCTATCACCAAAGAAATCTAATAGTCGAATCACTTTATAGTCATCTCTAACATGGTCATAACCAAAACCATGAAAGGTCTTCATAGTGTCATGATAAGGTACATACTCAAAAAGGCTAGGTGGAATGACCTTGAATTCATTTGTAGTAGGATTCCAAAATACACATTTTGCGTACGGGTTGCTCCCTTGTGTGAGACAAAGAGTCCCGTTAACACAAACAGAACTCAAAATATTAATATTACTGTCATCCTCGTGAAATGGAGGTGGCCAATCTAATTTGACCATATTCTCAAACCTGTCACCAGAAAGTAAATACAATGTAGAGTGTAGTAGTTCATTCGGTTCACTCAGTTCACTCGGTTCACCCGAAGGAACTAGACAATGATTCGGGAGGATAGAAGCACCATCGTAATAGGAATGGTTATTATAAAGGAAATAGTTGCGATACATTATCATAAATTGAGGGTTTTCAAACAAGAGAGTCCAAGCTTTGCATACACATCCAAATCGGTACAAAGATTTTATAGACAATTTAGACAAAATAAAAACGGAAAGATCATCGGGTATATGGTTTCTAACCTTTACATTTGTGGCAGCAATAAATTTCTCCATTTCCAAGCAATTGTTAAACCTGTAGGATGTATCACAAGAAAAAAAAAATTAAATCAAGTAATAAAAAACAAATGATGCTGAAATAAATTGATTGCAAAGAGCATTAACTATTGATGGAAGCAATGGATGAATGTTAGAGTGTGTACTGTGTAATCGATTGATGGATGAAAAAAGGGTAGAGGAGGTTTGAGAGAGAATGAATTATTTATGCCAAACAGTTTTATCTTTTAAATTCTATTTGAAATTGTATACTTCTCCCTCGAATAAATATTTCATTTTATATGTAAACAAAAAAAAAAACAAATTTGCATTTTACTATTTAAGAAAAAATAGAATTTATAGAAAGAAAATTGCAAATTTATTAATTTATATCTACAAAGAAATCTACATTTAATATTAAAGTATTAAATTTAGTACATATTTTTATTATTATAAGTAGAATATTTGATATGTTTATAAAAAGGAACGTACTTATTATAAACTAGGGTACACCTCAATTTTAGTTCTTGAAAGTATATGATGTTGTTCTTTTGGTCTCTAACTCAGCAAACAATTAATATTAGCCTAAAAATCAGTCAGTTTAATCTTTGACGTTCTAATGGTATTTTGACAATAAATTGTATGTTTAGCGACTTTTATGATAGTAAGTTATATCTTTTAATTTGGAGACTATTTTCATAATTCAAAAACTCATTTAATTTTTTTATTAAGTCAAGGACAAAAACGACAGCGCCGGATATCTCAGATGATCTAACAATGGTTTACCCTATAAACTATTTCATCTGTTTTAAAATACAAGTGTTATTTAGTCTATGCGCAAGTTCTTCTAACTTTTAAAACTTTTTGTATGTATTCTAAGATTGTAATATCTGTTTTTTCCTCTTAAATATACCTCACGATATATAGGGATGGCAATAAAATCCGCACCCGCGGGTATCCACCCAAACCCACTTGATTTGAACGGAGAAACCCCGCTTTAATTGGGTGCGGGTGCAGATTTTCCCTGACATTAAAATTCGGGGGCGGGGGCGGGTTTGAGGGTGGTGATATCCACCCCGCCTTCGCACTCGAACCCGCCCCGCAAGTATTATTATTGTAATTCTTTTATTTTATATACAAATATTTTTTTAATATATTTAATATTTTATTAAAATATTAAAAATTATAATTTTATCTTTATATAAAATATTTTTAATTTTATTATTATTTAATAATATTTAATAATAATTATTTTACTATAATAAATATGATTTTAAAATTTATAATTTTATATATTTGAGTTGGTGCAGGTGCGGACGGGGAAACCCGAGACCCGTTGCGGGCGGGGTTGGATTCTTAAATTTTACACCCGCTATGAAACGGGGGCAGGTGCGGATTTTTCCCGATTAGTCGGGTGCAGGTGTGGAGGAGGCGAAATCCGTCCCCGCCTCGTTGCCATGCCTAACGATATATGTTTAAATATATTTCAAATATTTGATTCGATAATATAATCAACTCATTATAGAGAATTAAATAATAAATATCAATCATTAAATATCAAATCAATAGTTAATATTATGTGCACATGTATAATCAATTTTGAGTGATTATAATATTAACTATTGATTTTATAACTTTCCCAAATTATCATTTTACCATCTTGTGAGTACATATAAATATTTTTATATTTACTTGTAAGATGGTCCGTAAATATAACTCAACATATCTATATCTATATGTAGAGGTGTTAAATAAAATAAAGAGATGTTAAATAAAGTAAAGAGATGTTAAATAAAATAAAGAAAATATAATTTTACTAGTTTTTTATTAATGCAATAGTTATACATATTTACTTTCACTAGCTTTTGTGAATTTTCATTATCATAAACACAAAAACGATATTATTCGATCTCATTTACAAAATAATTAAATAATAAAATATTGCAAAAATAAACAATATATTGAAAACTCTCTAAAGAGAAAGTCATTCAAAATATATGATATTCCTATTTTATATATATAGTAATAATTTTATGATTCAATTACATAATCAAATTATTTCAAAATAAAATTAGTCAAATAAATCTACTATTTTAAACCACCACCCAATTACCATTTGAGACATTATTTTCTTCCTCTTTTCTCTTTTGCCAAATATGAGTTAAAAATAATTTTATATTTTCGTAGTTTGTGATCAACAAAATTTTATGACTTAGATAGACAATATGTATAATACGCAACGATGGTTTCATGTAAAGTTAATATTGAAAAAACATGAATATATTAATATATTAAATTATATTGAATATCAAATAATATAACACATGAAAAATAAATATTTTACACGTTAAATATTCATATCTAAAGCTATATCCATTCAATGATACATTAAAACTATATTATTAGAATAAAATGATCATTGGTATCACAACTATAAATAATAATTATCTTTTTCTCAATTTTAAAAAATAAATATTATAAGGAGATAAAAAAATTTGGCATCAAAAAAATCATTTTCTTCGTTATTATGGAAGAAATCCGTATTTTACCTAAAAGTTACTTTTTAACATTTTAAGATGAAAAACACTTATTTTAAAAATTATTTTCTAACATTTTAAGATGAAAAACAGTTATATTAATTTTAACAATTTCTATTTGTTGACCATATTTCTTTCTATACTTTATAACAAATCCTATTCATTTTTTGGTAATAAAATAAATAAAAATATATAAATTTTTAATAGAAAAAAAAAAAATTTGAGTTATGGCTAATGAACGCCATTTTACTCAATTAGGACATACCTTCATAAAACATCATTCTTAAATAATTGAATTTGTGTCAAATTTATATACGAATAATATTGAGTTGATTTGATTCTAAACATCATTGTATGTAATTGAAAATATTTTAAAAGTTAAATATATTTTAAATCTCTAATATAAATCTTAACACCAAACTTATATACACCATGTCTTTAGCAACCAAAGCTTTTGCCTAATATAGTTTATTAATTATCTCCCCTCTAGCAACAACCAAATTATCTTTATTGAGTTTTCACTTTCTAGAAGAAAAATAATTATCAAAACAACTTTCATCAAGCATATGCACGTAGATCAAATTGAAGCGAACATTTGAAGCATGTTTGACTCCTTTAAGCAACAATTGCACTCCCATGTTGGTTTGCAAGCATACATCACCAACACGAATTACCTTAGATACACCATCATTACCCTTCAGTTCTTTTTTTCTAACTTCTCCCCCTATTTTCAGTGACAAGAACTTCAGATTGAGATGAAGAACCATGTGCCTTCCTTTTCATCTCCCCATTCGAAACATCACCTTTAACCGTTTCCAATGAAACAACATTGTTAGGAGATTAACTCGTTATAGAAACCCAAAATGTTTCACAAGACTCTAGCTAAGATAACATTAGTCCTAAGAGCTCATCATCAAACTTGATAACCATTCCTAACATCTGATCAAGGAGCCCATAATATTCACTCAAGTGGTCCAAAATAGACATTCCCTCTTAATACTTTAAACTTACAAAACTATTTGTAACATCCTCTAAATTTATTATTTAAAAATAATTAGAACTTATCAATATTATTCAATATTAAATTACGTGTTATAATTATTTGCCTTGTTCGACTTATTGTAGTTGATAAAGTTATTAGTAAGAATTATTAAATCAATGGGGAGTTTATAAATATATATATATATATATTGTATGTAGATGTGTCTTTCTAGTGCAAGAAGAAATTGGGCTAAGAGTTTGAGGCTTGGTATGACCCAACCCACTTGAAAAAATAGAAATTTGGATTATGTGTTTGTGACTTGGTTTTTATGATGAAGGTTAACAAAAATAAAGCAAAAAAGAGTGACATATTATCACTCTAATTCTTCATTAAGGCCCTACAATATCTAACCAACAAATACCACTTTAAATTTCCCAAAGTCCACAATTTATGTATACTCACTAATAATAAACAAAAAAGAATACAGAAACCCTAGCCACCATCACCTTCACACCTCCTTTTCTTCGTGTATCTAAAGCTTGGGACTTTGTTTCCTTGTGAACATCTTCGTGAGGCTTAAAACGTGTACTAGGAAGAAAAACGGTCAAGGTAAGGGTTTTTCCTCACACAAATTATAGTTAGACCGTTGGTTAGATGAAACGAAATAAATAATTGTGATTACTTATATTTTCAAATGAATAAATGTAGACTAATGGATTAAAATAATAAAATCCCTATTTTTGTTGTGATTGGATTATAATATATGACTTCTATGGAGTAAAGTATGAAATTTTATGCTATATGTGATAAATCCCTATTTTTGTTGTGATTGAATCATAATTTTTACGATTATTTGTCTATGAATATGTGATGCTCATGATATGGATGTGTTCTTAATGATATGTGAAAAATGTGATGTTTTTAAAAAGTGAATTTGAATGCATATGACATGATTCTTAGTGGATTGTGTGGGAATATATCTATTTGATATTATATCTTGATGTCATGGCATATGCATCTTCGTTTGAAAGTTGTCTTAGTGGCATATTCATGTTCGGATCATATAGTTTTAGGAAGCATTTATTATGCATCTGTTTTGATATACAATTTACCAGTTTGCATATTTTTTTATTTTAAATTGGATGATTTTACGTTTATATGTTTTGTGTTATTCTTCTATATGTCTAACTTTGGTTTGATGTGGATGATGGGAAAAAAAACAGACCCTTATAACAATATTTTAGGTACTAATGAGTTCGAGGAGATTCAAGATTAGTTAATGAATATTGACGTGCGGCGAACGTGGGGTAAACATGAGTTTTTTTTTTTAAGACGGTTTTGTAATAACAGAATTGTCCAATATTTCTAAGTTATTTTGGAATCTTTTGTCACAAACTTTTAAAATGTACTAGAATTCTAGAAATACGAATGTGGTTCCCTTCCGTTAAGATTAATTGTCTTTATTTTGTTTTAAATTTTTGACAAAATATTTTCTTAATGATATTAAATAATTGTTTGTTTCTCAAATTATTGGATTTTACTGATTTTTTTTTAAATTGCTATTATGTACCATTAGTTATATTAATTATTTGATTTTCTATTTTATTATTAAGTACATAATTTCCTATTATATACATTAATTGTATAACCTCCTTAAAATTTTATGATTGAATATATGCCTTAAATTCCTACTAATGAAAAATAGTTTTAATTTTTATGCATTAATATTTTGATGTTACGAATTTACTACTCATGGTTTGAAATTTTTTTTTATCAATTTAATATTGTGATTTAATGATATTATGAATATATTACTCATGATTTGAATTTTTTTATATAATTATTTGTATGTAATGAATTTAATATTTTTGGTTCAAAAATGTTATGAATTTAATATTGTGACGTTACGAATTTACTAATTATGATTTGAATTTTTTTTTATATGTTATAAATTTAATACTCTTAATTTATTGATGTTATGAATTTACTACTCGTGATTTGAATTCTTTTAAATAATTGTTTGTCCGTTGTGAATTTAATACTTATGATTTAATAACGTTATGAATTTACTATTATGATGTTGTGAATTACTACTCATGATTCGAATTTTAATAACTACTCGTGTTTTAATTTGACATTTTGTAATAATTGTTGGTACATTTAAGATATTATCGAATAATTGTTACAAATTAATTATTTTTTTTAATTTTAGAATCATAGAATGTTTAGTTTTATTTTTCTATAATATGGAATTAATGTGAATTTGTTTAGATTGACTTGATTTGAAAACATATAATAATTAATTGGTCTCCACTTTAATGACGTTATTAATTGATCTCCACTTTAAGCGAGATTTTGGTTAAGGAAAGACTTGGTTATTAAGTGGTCCGTTGACTCACCTCTCAATACCGGGAACCCCTCTAGTACATGAATTACCATGTGACCAGAACCTATTGTCCTCATAATAGAAAGGAAAAGTAATGACGTAAAAAATTGTATTAGCTGGATTCTGGCTAAGGAAAGACTTGGTTATTAAGTGGTTTGTTGACCCATCTCTCTTTCTTGGAAACCCCTCTAGTTCACGACTTATTGTATATCTTGAACCTACTATATATTCCTGAACAAAATACTTCCTTACGACCCTAAAGTTACAATTAGATCATAGTGTCATCCTAATTAGATACTTTATAGAAAGTATGGCTCGTTGTGCAACCCGATCAATCCCCCAAGGAGGAAGTGACATGATTGAAGTAATTCAAGCCATAAATGCAATGGCCCAAAAAGCTACAATTCAGGCTCAGCAGGCTGCAATCCAGGCTTAACTTAATGCACAAAGGGGCCAAAGGGAGGAAGAAGCGGTTGCTACGATAGGACTGACATAATTTCGTCGACAAGACCTGCCAAAATTTAAATGGGAGCATGACTCTGACAAGGCTGACCTCTAGCTGCAGGAGATTGAGAAGATATTTAACATCCTACACTGCCCCGATAAAATGGAAGTGGAGTATTCGCCTACTTATTCATTGGTGAAGCTGAATACTGGTGGCAGGGGGCGAGACAAATAATGGAAGGAAAGCACGAAGATATGACTTGGGAAGTCTTCAAGTAGGGATGGTAATAAACTCCACACTCGTGGGTACCCACCCAAACCCGCTTGATTTGGGCAGGGAAAACCCGCTATAATTGGGTGCGGGTGCGAATTTTTCCCGACATTAAAATTCGAAGGCGGGGACGGGTTTGGGGGTGATGATATCCACCCCGCCCCCGCACCCTTATCCGCCCCGCAAGTATTATTATTATTGCAATTTTTAAATTTTATATACTTATATATATTAAATATATTTAATATTTTTTTAAATATTAAAAATTCAAATTTTATCTTTATAGGAAATATTTTTTAATTTTATTATTATTTAATAATAATTATTTTTTTATAATAAATATGATTTTTTAATTTATAATTATATATATATGAGCGGGTGCGGCTGCGGGCGGGGAAACCCGAGATCCGTTGCGGGTGGGGATGGGTGTCTAAATTTTACACCCGCTATGAAACGGGGGCGAATGCGGGTTTTCCCCGACTAGTTGGGTGCGGGTGTGGAGGAAGCAAAATTCGCCCCCGCCCCGCCCCGTTGTCATGCCTATCTTCAAGAGAAGGTTTTTGGAAAAATATTTTCCGAAGAGTGCTAGGGCAGGGAAAGAAGACAAATTCTTGAGACTATATCAAGGAAGTCTCACGCCGTCCAAGTATGCGACAAAGTTTGAATCCCTAGCAAAACATTTTCGCTACTTCCGTAACCAAATGGATGAAGAGTACATGTGCGAGAGGTTTGAAAGCGGACTCATGTATGAGATTAAGGAGTGTGTGGGACCCCTAGATATACATCAGTATCAAGTGCTGTTGGAGAAATGCAAAAAGGTGGAGATCATGAAACGGGGCCGCTTGAATAGAGGGGTTATTGGTGGACCAGCGTAACCTCATGTATTAATCAACCACAACTTTATCATTTAATTATGGGGTTATGTCTCTAAATATTACCTTTGAACAGGGAAATGGTGACCAACAAAATAGAGGCACACAGTTTCAACAGCAAAAGCCATATGCCCACCCACAAGGGATTGCTAGAGATTGTCCAACAATATCTAACCAACAAATTCCACTTGAAATTTCCCTAAGTCCACAATTTATGTATGCGCACTAATAACAAACAAACAAGAATACCAAAATCCTAACCACCATGACCTTCACACCTCCTTTTCTTTGTGTATTGAAAGCTTGGGACTCCATTTCCTTGTGAACAAGTCTGTGGAGTTTAAAACGTCTACTAGGAAGAAAAACAACCAAGGTAAGGGTTTTTCCCCATGATATGTTATGCTTGTCAGAAACCAAGCCGTCTTGCAAAATATTTGCAAGAGAAGGACACTTCTGATAATAAGGAGGATGTCAACAACAAGGATGTCGCATGTCGTACTACTCGAGGACATGTTTATCATATTGATGGAGAAGAAGCACCATCTTCCCCAGAACTTATTCAGGGTGAGTGTTTAATTGCTGGAATGATACTTGGTGTGATATATGATTATGGAGCAACACACTCGTTCATTTCATTATATTTGGTGGATTCGCTCCAACTAGATGTCACTACCTTACCATTTGATTTACTAGTTACCCTCTCATCTGTTGAACCAGTAAAATGTAATTTGGTGTGCTTGCAATGCTCGTTGATTGTGTTTAAAATGAATTTTAAGATTGATTTAATTTTTATTCCCCTGAAACATCATGGAGTAATGTTGGGAATGTATTGGTTGTCTAGCAACTATGTCATGTTAGAGTGCGCCTGACGAAATGTGCTACTTCCAGATCCCGATATTTCGAAGTTCCTTTCAGCCAACAGACTGAAGTTTTTTTTGAAGGGAGGAGTTCAAAAACATGTGTTTCTCAACCCATCAGTATGACTCCAGAGGTTATTGTCGATGAGATCCCATTAGTGAAATATTTCTCTAAAGTTTTCCCAACTGACGTACTAGGACTACCCTCAATCTACGACATCGAATTTTCTATCGATGTTATTCCAAGTATTGGACCATCTCTATCGGTCCTTACAGAATGGCCCCCTTAGAGCTATCAGAACTAAAGAACCAATTGGAAGACCTTCTGTCTAAGAAATTCATTTGGCCTAGGGTGTCACCATGGGGAGCCTTCGTATTAATGGTCAAGAAGAAGGATGGAAAGTCGAGATTGTGCGTTGATTATCGACAGCTTAACAAGGTCACAATAAAAAACAGATACTCCTTACTCCGTATTGATGATTTAATTGACTTAGTTCCAGTCTCTAAAAACACACCATCAACAATAACATTAAGGCATTCCAATTTTAATCAACTCACTTGGAATCTATGATGGTAATTTTCTTAGCTTTCTTAAACAAATTTTCAATCAATGCATACTTAGAACTTCCTACAATTAAAGAATATAGTAAATGAAAAATAAGAACAAATAGAAAATCATAAAATGTTAAAAACATTGGACAATATAAATTTTCAAAATTTTGAAATTATTGATAATAATTGAGTAAAGTATAGAAATCTTTTTTGAAAATTAGTTAAAATCGCCATAATTTGAAATGCAAAGCTTTTAAAAGTGAAAGTCAAATTGATAACTTAAAATAAAAGTGGATGCTAAAATTAGGGAACCAAAAATAATAACAACAAAACTAGCTTCTTCTTTACAAAGTAGTGTATCTAGATCTGCCATTAGATAAAACGAAATTAAAATTTTGGACATCCAACTTGTAAAAATTTCTAGTACATAAAATCTACATTAATTTGATATTCAAATATTTCAATATTGCAAGGTTCAGAATATAACCAATCTCACATTAGTTTTTTAATTTATCAATGAATTTCAACATTAAGATGATTATAGGTAGGAAAAATCAAAATATGAAGATTTGATTATTAAATTCCACCTTAACTAGTAATAAGTTATCATGGAATCAATAATCCTCATGTTAAATACAAAGTTATATATATATATATATATATATATATATATATATATATATGGTAACACTTAATTTTTAGTGATATTTCTTTATTTGTCACTAAAGTTATTTTTAGCTACAAAGAGAATGTCAATATTCTCATTTAATATAATATATGTATTAAATTAAAAAAAAATTCAAACATTCATATTCAAAAAAAAAAAATATAATGTTCTCAATCATAAATAGGGGTGGAAATAGGTCAGGTCAGGCCAGGCTTTGAAAGGCCTGAGCTTGGCCTACAATTTATTTTTTTGGCCTAAGTCTAGCCTACGGCCTATCATAGGCTTTTTTTTCGGTCTGGCCTAACCTTTTTAATAGTTTGGCCTGGTCTGGAAGCCTTTTTAAAAGCCTTTTTAAACGCATCCATTATTACCTCTTAAACAAATAAGGAATAACTAATGAGTGATTGACTAATTGAACGGTTACTAAATATGAAACGACTACCAAATATAGAACCTCTACCGAATATGGAACGACTACTGAATATGGAATAATTACTAAGTGATTGCCTAATTGATATAATTTAAAATTGAAAATAATATTATTAATATAATAATAAAAAATAATATTAATAAATAATAAATATATATAGGCTGGCCTAATAGACTTTTTTTATAAGCCTGAGCCTAACCTATTTAAATAAATAGGCTTTAAAAACAGTCTGACCCTAGCCTTTTTATTAAATAGGTCAAGCCAGATTAGGCCATAAGTAAGTCAGGCCATAGGCCCCTACGGACGGCCTAGTCTATTCCCATCCCTAATGTGTTCAAAAAAACCAAAAAACTGAACAAACTTGTCGAACCGAACCGAACTGGTTTAAGAACTGAACTGATTTTTTAAAACTAGAACTGAACCGAACCGGTTTTCAGTTCAAAAAACTGAACCGAACCGGTTTTTTGTTAAAAAACCGAACTGAACCGGTTTTTTGTTAAAAAACCAAACCGAATCGGTTTTTATTTCAAAAAATTTGAACCGGATTTTTTTTAGATGTAATTAGGGGTAATTATGTAAATTTTGGCTTATATGAACAAAAAAAATTAAGTTAAACCGGTTCAGTTCAGTTCAAAATAATAAACCGGTGCACCACTTTTATAAACCGGTTCGGTTTGGTTCTTTGAACCTAAAACTGGTTCAGTTCGGTTTTTCCAAACTGAAAACTAGTTCGATTCAATTTTTAAATGGTTCTAGTTTAAAACTGAACTTTGCGCACCCCTACATAAATTAACTCAACAATACTTATTCTCTTTCTTTTTCATTTTCATCTCAGAATTATTTTTTTCCTATTCTATTTCTTCTCATTGTATTTCCTTCTCAAAAAATTTTTCTCTATTTCTTCTCATAAATTGTTAAAGTTTATCTCGATGTCAATTTTCGTTTTTTTGTCGAAGAAGTTTTTTTCGATTTCTTCATTAATATTCATTTCCCAATTGAAGAAATTTTTTCCAATTTGTTTATTTTTTCGATTCCATCTTCAATCAATTCCTTCAATGTCTGATTCAAACTTAACGCTTTCTTCATTGATTTCTTCATTAACATTAGAAATTCAACTACTAATTCATTAAAATAAATAAAATAATCAATGATAAGATAAAAATGAAATACTACACCCATTCAAAAATTAAGGTTAAGTTAAGAAATCTTATTTAGATAATTGTTTTTATTATAAAATTCAACTTTTTAGTGAGCAGAAAAAATACTAAATTTCAAATTATAGTTGAAAATTCAATTCATAGATAATTATACGACTTATTCAAAGTAAAAATGCATGTCTTTTTTTGTGCAACCTCTTACACTTATTTTGAGAAACCTATTATAAACAACACTTAAATTCTAATTTTCACTTTTTTTTATATATAAACCTTTTTTTAGCTTGACATACATGAACCAAAATTTAAGACGATAAAAGAAGAGGAACTCACATTATAAAGGTCATATTTCACGATTCTAGACAGAGAATTATTAAATGCAACAAAGGACTGCATGTATGCAACAAATAATATTGTAAAATCTTTAAAATATAATTTTGAAAATTCTTTAATATATAAAAATATTTAAAATTAGACATTTAATAACTAATCTCAAAATAAAATATGACGTAAACACTATGTTAGTTTATTCTTGATTTACTAACTTAAGGAAATTATTCTTCTCAAATGAAAACTGTAAAAGGTACCAGAAAAACTGTATAATAAAATTTTAGTTCTTTTACTACGATAACTTTAGTTCACTATATAATAAATCACTTTAGTTCACTTCCCAAATAAGATTCATAAATTTCCAAAATTAACACTGATGAGAGTAAATTCCAGTAATCACATCAAAAAAAAACATTTTTTTCAATGAAAAAAAAGGAAAAATAGAGAGCAAAAAACACATTTTCCTAAACGGTGGCTTTCGTTTTCTCCAGGCGCCAATGTTGGTTGTGGTTTCTTTAATGGTCTTGAGTGCTTTCTAAATTAATATATAATTTTGAATTGAAACCAAATAGAAAAAAATAGACAGATAACATTACTTTATTTTATTCATATAATATTTTGGTTTTTTTTCATTTTTATTTAAAAATAAATTATTTTTTAGTTCTTTAAATTATTCTTAGTAACCTGTCTAATTTCATATTCCTTTGCATTTTTTTTAGGTTTTTTGTTTGTACTTCTAAATGTTATTACAAACTGATATTGTATATTCAACTTTATATTTTCTTCGTTCTTTAAGTTCCAAATCTGTTGCATTTCATCTTCATAGATATATTACAATCTGAAATAAATGATTAATTTTCAATTTATATTTATAAAATTTGCATTGGTTCACAGACAAGAAATGCAACACCATTGAAGGACATTAACACTTCAAATGAAACTTGGAAAACAGCATCTAGGGGCACAAATTACTTCACTATTGTTAGTAAAAATGGGAATGTGCACGATGAAGTTATTTTGATGGATCAACCGGTCTACATTTTAACTTTTTTCTTTATGTTTGGTTAGAAAATATCTTCATTCGATTGGTTAGTATCTCATTTTATAAATTGTTTATTATTAAAAGACTGATTGTAACACCCTAAATTTGATAATAAACTATTTTATTAATTAAATAGGATTTTAAATAATTAATTTGATGTTAAAATTATTTTAGAATATATGTTGATAAATTTTGTGAGTAAATTTTGTTATACGAATGTTTTCTGTGATGTGTTAGTTTGATAGATATTATATTTAATGAGCAATATAAATAATAAATATTTTACTTTATTATTTTATACATTTTTATAAAAATAAAAGTATTGTAGTGTAATATTTTAAAGAACAAGATTTTATATGATTTTAAGTGTAAATGTGAGTTGGTAATTGATATGATATTTTCTTATATGTTTGACTAATATTAAGTGTGTACATATTTATATTTTAATCATTTTTAAGTATATCTTGTTTTAATTATTTTTAAATATATCTTATTTTAATTATTTATTCTATAAATAATTATATTGAGATCGTAGTAATATTGTGTTTGATTTTCTTTGTTTTTATATATTCATTTTGAAATTGTGATTATATATATATATAGTTATATTTCAATTATTTATAACTATTTTCTATTTTTAGTTATTTTTTTATAAACAATTATCTTGATATAGAATTGATATTGTGTTTGATTTCGTTTATTTTTAAATACTTGTTATGGTATTGTGATTTTATATATATTTATTATGATTTAGTAATTAATATAAAATATTGATGTTATATTTATTTATTTTATAATTTTGACTATTTTCTAATAGGATGGTATTATTATAATGTGAGTATTTTGAGAAATAAGTATAACTGTGGAGATTATTTTGAATGTGAGAGTTTTGATTATTAGTAAGATGTTTTTTATAGTAATTATTTTAATTACTCTAATTTATAAAATATTAGTAATGTTTGGAAAACTAAATGGTGTTTGGAGGAATATTAAAAAAAAAAGAGTTTAAATAATTATTAGTTTTATTTTAACAAAACAAAAATAATAATAATAAAATATAAATAAAGAACTAATGGGTTTGACCCTATGAACCCTAATTGTTAATAAAATAAAACAAACAAAAGAAGGGAAGGGAGTTGGAAGGGCAGCCGTAGAACCAAAGAGTAAACACAACAACAACCTATCGTTTGACACTGGAGAGCCATAACTGTCCCAGAAAAGTTTCTCTGTTTTTGTCCAAATTTCAAAATCCTTATTTTGCACCGTTCTCCTTCACCGTAAGTCCGATTTGAGTGAAACCAACGCCAAAACGACCGTATGAAAAGTGGCTATTTTATCCACTGATTGGGTTTCTGATTTATGGTAATTTTCCTTGACCGAATTTCGAATTTAGTTTTTAGAGTATCTTCTCATAATTTATTTTTAACGTTTACCCATAAACTATCGAGTTAGATCGATTGAAGGACAAAGAGTCAATGAACAAAGGTTGTTTGCTCGTGGAATCGTATTCGTGTGTGAAAGCTTCAAAATAAGGTAAGGGGTGAGAGAGCGTTTGAATTCATGAGTATAATATATTGTGAGATGAACGGGAAAACCGTATTTCCCAACGATTCATCCAGGGCTTGCTACGTACGGCAGTAGCCCTTTGAGGGATAAATTAATTAATTTACTAATATTGAAATTGTGAGATTAAAATATAGAATAGAAATATTTGTAGGGTGTTGATTGATTTAATTTCATTGAATGTGTGAAATTGATATTATTGTGATATTGGGTGTCGACTTAAATTTATGTATATATATGTGTGTGTGTGTGTGTGATTAGATGAGTTTATGTGATGTGATAATAAAAGATGGATGTGTTGTGGTAGTTTTATGTGATGATGATGATGTATGATTAATTTTTGTGATGTTATAAATTTGTGAGAAGTTTATGTGATGATGTTTGATTGATGATAGTGATGCTATAAATTTGTAATGAGTTTATGTGATGAGTTATGATTAATGATAGTGATGTTGTGAATTTGTGATGAGAATATTGAAGTAACCCCATAATTAGTGAAATAATTATGATTTCAATTTGTGTTTGAGATGACGGTTTTAATGGAGTATCATAAACCAACGAGGGGAGAAAATAAATATTGTGAATTTGTGAAGTGGAGATTATTTTGTCATCATATAGGTAGGGCCTGACAAGCCTAGTGATTATGGGGAAGTACAACTGAATGAGCCTGATCGTGGTGGTCTACTGTCGAGCCTTAAGGCAAGATTGTTAGACCTTGGAGGTATTCCGGTGGGGAATTCCTAGGTGACTTGGAGGTAGCACTCCAAATGTCGGGAGCTACCAAACGTTTACCTCGACTGTTACGTATATGTGTCTCGGGTTGAGTTGAGGGGATCTATGAGGACAGGGCCAATTTGAATTGTCTGTCCACTGGGATGGTGGCATAGTATCATGGCCTCCTAACCAAGTACTTCAGAGTTAGAATGGTACCACATTGTGAAGTAGAGTCTAAGCTCATGCATAGCATTGCATTTCCTTGTGATTGTTTTATTGTGATTGATGTGTTTCAAAGGTAATAATAATTAGATGATTTGATGCATATTATAATGAGATGATTATTTTATTTGAGTGACTTTGATGCTATAGTATGATACTATTTAATTAAATGTTTTGATATATCGTAAAGTGATTATGATACGGTTCTATTATGATTGTTTACGTGTTCTTCTTACTCATATTATACTATTAACATGATTTCAAAACTCACCTCCTTCGTTGTTTGTGTTTGACTGGCTGGGCCCTGCATTTGCGAAATCGCAGTTATTACAGGTTAATGAGTCTTGAAGTTCAAGTTTGGGAGGAACCCCGCTCTGATAAGTGATACTGGGAATAAGGGTTTTAATTTGTATTTTACTTATTTAATTTGAATCAAATTTTTGTATGAAAACCTTAGAAGTACTAGTAAGTTTTTAGAAATAAATCAAGTCATTATACTTAAATCAAGTTCATTGAGATTAAATTGTTTTATTTGAGTAATAAAATTTGAATTGTTGCATGTGTGCTTTGAGAAACGTGATATCCTAAATTAGTTACAAAAGTTTTTATTTTTTTTGAAAATTTAATTTAATTTATCCGCTGCAAATTTTATAGAAATATGATATAAATTATTATATATATTAATTTGGGATTTAGGGTGTCACACTGATCATATACATGTTGTTATTAAAAGGCGGTTCAAATACATGTTGTTATACGACAAGATGATTCTGTTAAATGGAGGGGCAAACTCAAAGAGAATCAAATATACATCATCCATAACTTTTAAATTTTTCCAAGTACTTTCCAGTTCAATATTGCCTCCATGAATTCAAAATTGTTTTCAATTCTGCTACTTTTGAAGAAGAGATTGATCTCCTTGAAATCCCACCGACTTAGTACCGTTTTGTGTCTTTTAGCACCATTTTGAATGGAAAGAACCCTCCTAACAACTTAATTGGTAATACTATATAGTGAACCCTCCTATCAACTAAGAAGAAAAAAAAGAAAAAAAAATTTGAATGGGAAGAACCCTCCTATCAAATCTTTTTTTCTTTTTTTTTTTAACAATATATATGTGTTTTTATATTTTTCGTGTTTCAATGGATAACTTATCTTTTTTATTTATACATATTATTGGGGAACTAAATGAAGTCATTTCTTCAACTTCAACATCAACAACCAAAAAAATTTGTATCACCGTCAAAATCATAGATCTCAGGTAACAATAATATTTACATTCAATTAATATACTATACAAAGCATGTTTCAAATGATATTATTCATTTCATCAGCGGAAACATCCTTACTTGCTCCCTATAGGAGGCTTATGGTACACAATTCCTCAATTATGTTAATGCTCACACCAAATCTGGTCCTATCATTATAATCTTCCATCATGCACAAGTCAAACCTCCATAAGGTATTATGAATTCAACACAAGTACTAATTGTTTAATGAAATATTTCGTTTGTTACAGTATACTTCAATGTAGCTGTTAATTAATTACTTTTATATAGCAGGAAACAATCGACCTACAATCATTAATGCATGGAGTGGAACGAAACTTCTTATCAATAAAAACACACACCAAATCAAGGAATTCAGAAATCAGTAACTTGACCAACTCTTTACAAGTGTCTTCCAAATGTTGCAATTATAATTTAACCTGATTAGAGGTCAAGCGATTTTAATGATGTCCATCACTCATCTTCAATGAATGCAGGTTACCTGCAATAGATGATATAGATAACTACATTCAGGGCAGTCAACTACAAACTCAAATCACATCTTCATCTCAATACACTTCACAAGAGAAGTTTATGTACAATGCTCAAGCTAAAACTCTTCACCAGATCAAGGCTATTGGACATGTAACTATACTTTCATAACACTATTTTTATGTAGATATATACATTATTTAATTGTTACAATTTTTTTAATTACAACATGGTTTTTAAGAAATGATTTTTTTCACTGTCACAACTCTGTCAAAGGTTGTGCCAGACAAATTCAGTTGGTTTTATCTTGGTTACACTAACAGCACAGTCAAAGCTAAAGAAGGGATTACAAATTATCAATGTAAATGTGGTGTTCAAGTTGATGAACCAATTCCAAGGTACATCAAACTATAATAGATGGTATTTTTTTTTTATATATATTTTAGAAGTATGTAATTTTATTTGTTCTTCATAATTCAAAATATATTGTCCAATCAAAGCAAAACTAAATGGTTACAATTTTCTAACTTATAGGCATATGGAATAAAGTAGAGACAATTTGTATAGTATTAAGGGTTAGTGTTACTATTAAAAAAGTTTTCTCTTAACTGTTGTATAAGGATATGAATTTTTTTGCAAACTAAAAGCAAATAGCCCATAAGAGTAGTTCAATATTCAACCTTAATTTATTAGAATTTATAAATCAATATTAGAGTCCTTATATCAAACACTTATTGGTATCAATACTAACAACATAAAACAGGTACCAAATGATCATTGAAGTTTTTCACGACAATTGTTTTTGTAACTTCCTTATGTGGGACCAGGATTGTACTTCACTACTTAGAATTTCAGCATCTCAAATGAAGAAGAATATGATTGAGGCATGTATATAATACTTAGTCCAAGTAACTTGATAGTTTGGATATTTATTGTTTACCACATAATATGACATAACTCATTTACCTGAAACATGTTAAAGGCTGGTGATACTGACATAAGAATATATCCATCAGAACTTCAAGACATAATGGGGACCACTCTAGCTTTTCGTGTAAAACTACAACCATCTTCAAAATCGTGTTCTGTTAATAAGTCATGGAGGGATGTTGCACTTATTGCTGCAATTAAGGAATAATTTCAATTAGAAGAGGTATTCAAACCATATATTGCCTTATTGTATATTCTAATTGTAATAAATTATATATATTAAAAATTGCACAACTTAAATTAATAGAAGTCCATTTTCAGAACACATCTAAAGGAGAACCGAGTCGTGGACTTCTTAGTCAAGAAATACTATTTGACATTGTAAGTATATCTACACGACTCTATATAAGTGCATCATTTTGATTTCATAAATCTTTAAGACAATAATCTAATTAATTCCTATAAACTTTATGAAATATGTAGCAATCATTATCAATGACTGGTGAAAACGATATTCAAAATATTCAGTCAGCTACACCAGCTAAAAGGTGTAGTTGATCGATGTACTAATGGACAATAAAGGTCATCTGAAAAAATTATTTATTATACCATATAATTTTGAGTTGGATTTTCTTTCAAATTTAATTTATTGTATATTATTTTCTATTTTGTACTTGATTTGTTTATTGAATTTTTTTTAGGAAAAGCTAGATGTTGATTGTCATTAATGTCAGAAAAGATAAAAACATTTTAAAATATTTTTAGACTAAATGTATCAATTTTAAAAAAAAAATTAAATAAGGATTAAAAGTAAATAAAAATATTTTTTAAAAATTAAAAAGTTGAAAATTACTTTTTAATAAACTATAAATAAAATTTTGAAATTTTATAGAAATTAAAATTTTGAAATTTTATAGAAATTTAAATTTTGAAATTTTATAGAAATTAAAATTTTATTTAACTATTAATAAACTATATGCATATGGTTACGATCCTTATATCTTATTAACGTTGAACCATTGTCTGTCATTTTGGATAAATGATGGTTCAGAAAACTAGTGCTCAAGGTATAGGCACCAATAGAGGCGTTGGTAGAAAAGTGGGCAGAGGCTTAGATACTTGGGATACACAAGGATGAGTCCTAGTATTATAACCACAAAGTTTAAAGGCTTGTGAATGAGATCTAATCATTTTAATGATTAAAAAAAATTATTAAATAAATTTTTAGGTCTTATAAAATTAGGATTTTTAAAATTTACATGTTAAAAATATTTATTTATTTTTAATTTTTATTTTGATTTTATAGAGATTTCTTTAGGAACTAAAAGTGTCAACTTATTATAAAAATAAAATAAAATAAAGTCTGAAAGTGTAAAAAAAAAATTAATGATTATACAGTTGATAAATCTTTTAAAGGGACTAAAAATAAAACTTTAAAATTTTATAAGAATTAAAAATTTATATAATAAAAAAAATATCAAAGTTTTATGATGGTTTTTGCTTTTTCTGATAATAGATTAGTAAAGGTTGATACTTTGAGATTATTCTATTCCACCTTTATTTGACTAGAAGATACTTTAACCATAAATAAAAAGATGATATAGATTATAGGGTAAGGATAAAGAAAAGTTATAACCTCAAATGTCAAGACACTCTAAACCCCAAAATAATAATATATAATATTTCTATAAAATTTGCAGCGCATCAATAAACGCAGGGTCAAATCAGTCAAACACAAACAACAAATGAGGTGAGATTTGAAATCATGTTAATAGTATAATATAAATAAAAAGAACACGTAATAAATCATAAATAAAATGTATCATTACACAAACACTCTTCAAGGAAAAACATAACATTATAAAGTCAAAATCACTAAAGAAAAATCATTAAATTTCACTATAACATCAAATCATCTAAGAAAATTATTATCGCTTTTGAAACACACCAATCACAACAAAACAATCACAAGGAAATGCAATGTTATGCATGAGCTTAGACTCTACTTCACAATGTGGTACCATTTTAACTCTGAAGTACTTGGTTAGGAGGCTTGATACTATGTCACCATCCTGGTGGACGGACAATTCAAATTGCCTTTGTCCTCATAGATCCCCACAACTCAACCCGAGACACATATACGTGACAATCAAGGTAAATGTGTGTTGTGTGGTAGCTCTCGACATTTGGAGTGCTACCTCCAAGTCACCTTCGAATTCCCCACCCGAATACCTCCAAGGTCTAACAATCTTGCCTTATGGCTCAACAGCAGACCGTCACGATCAGGCTTATTCAGTTGTACTTTCCAGGAATCGCTAGGCTTGTTAAGCCCTACCTATATGATGACAAAATAATATTCACTTCACAAATTCTCAATATATTTTCTCCCCTCGTTAGTTTAGACTACTCCATTAAGAGCATCATTTTTAGGAATCATCACTATCTCATCAACCATGGGTACTTCAATATTCTCATCACAATTTTATAACATCATTAATCATACATAATCATGATCATCATATAAACTCATCACAATTTCATAACATCACTATCATCAATCAAACATCATCATTATCATCACATAAACATATGTCATAAAATGCATCCATCTTTTATTATCACATCACATAAATTCATCTAATCAAACATATGCACATAATTTCATTCAACATTCAACATCACAACAATATCAAATATCAAATACCACACAATTATTCAAAATTAAATCAATCAACATCTTATAAATATTTCTATTTAAGATTTTAATCTCACAATCCCAATATTTTCACATTATTAATTTATCTCTCATAGGGCTACTGCTATACGTAGCGAGTCCCAGATGAATTGTTGGAAAATACAGTTTTCCCGTTCATCTCACAATATATTATGCTCATGAATTCAAACTTTCTCTCACCCCCTTACCTTATATAGACGCTTTCTCAAACACAGAAATCAATGGAAATTTTCAACAGCAACTATAGATCGACAACGTATAGTGAGTGAATCCAAATAAACGACGAGTTCACAAAATCGTTGAGACTTAACTAATAAATTATGCTAAGCTTAAAAATAAATTTTAAATAATTAAATAATAATTTTAGGAACAAAAATTGAGTCAAAATGACGAGAAAAAACTGCAGAAAAAGTCTCACCGACTCGTCAGAGCCACGGAAGGGTCCGACGTCAACTTCACCGAAAAATACAAATGAGTAGTGCTTCTTGAAGTTTTCGACGAGAGGAATTCAAAAATGATACCATTTTTTGGAGACAACAAATGTGGTGATCGGAATCGGTCAAAAACATATCGTCCAAGGAAAGAAATGCAGTTGTTTCTGATTAAACGGAGCCACGGTCGTTAAAATTGATGCCAAAAATGGATTCAATGGCTGATTTTGTGTGGGATAGAGGTTGAGATCATTTCAAAACAGCAAGGAATTGGTGAGAGTGAATTTGAGAGAAAAAGGGTTCGAGCAATTTGGCTGTTAGATTTTCGTTTTTCTTTAATTGCAGAAGGAGGGGTGCAGATTGCAGATGCACAGGTACAAGAGTAAAACTGTAAGGCCCATCACAGGTAGTCAAGTTTGAGGCAGAAATAGGGGTGTGATGAGTAACCCGCAGGTGTAGAAAGCAACAGTTCAATCAATCACAACCCAAATTAATATGCAGAAGTAAAAATAGGGGTGCAAACAGTCGTCTTGTCCAAAATTCATTTTCTAGTATTAATAAAAACCCTTAATAAATAAACAATTTATTTTACTATTTTAGAAACTTTTCTCTAAAATACTCATTTTAACATAATATTATTTATCCTTAACATAGATAAACTAACACCCTCATATTAAAAATAATAAATATAATTATTACTATAACATTTTTCAAAATAATCACATAAAAATACATCATCTTTATAGAATAGTCGAAATGATAAAATAAATAAATATAACATCAACAATTTATATTACTTACTAAATCAAAATAAATATGTATAAAATCCTCATACAATAGCAACTATATAAAAATAAAGAAAATCAATATTAAAATTACTAATATATCAAGATAATTATTTGTAAAATAAATAATTAAAATAACATATATTTATAATTAATTAAATATAATTATGTGCACACTTAATATCAGTTAAACATACAAGAAAATATCACATTAATTACAAACACACGTATACATGTAGTGTGTCCTACAATCTTATTCTTTAAAATATTTACACTAAAATACTATTATTTATAAAAAAACATATAAAATAATAAAATATAATTATTATTATTTATATAACTTATTTAGTCAAATATATACAAAATTAACATATCATAGAAAACACTCATATAACGAAAGTTAGTCACAAAATTTATTCACATATATTCTAAAACAGTTTTAACACCAAATTAATTATATAAATTTCTATTTTATGAAAAAAAATATTTATTATAAAATATAGGGTGTTACACATTGTAGTCAAAACATCTTTTAGAAGTCAAGAGTAAAATTAAACGATAAAAGATATGTTGATCATTAGAATATCAAATTTTTCCAAAACATAAGTATTTCAAGATAAAAGTAGAGGTAATTAAATAAAGGCAAAATATCCTTCTAACAATTTAAGGGAAACTAGGTGAGTTTGTAAACGGAATCAATAAAAATACATAATAAAATTGATAAAGTGAGATCAATAATATAAGTAATGTAAGTATACATAAATTTAGTTTAGGTATGTTTTCATAAATTCTTTTGAATTCAAAGATCAAAAGAATCGAAAGACTAACGAAAATGAAAGAAAGATGGAGACAAATGAATAGGGAAACAAATTAGTAAAGGCTAATCGTTGAAATATTGAAAAGATATAAAGGGTAGTATTGTTAATTTGGGAGTGTAAATGAATAATCTTTATTAACTATTGTTTACTTTTCATTATATCATAAATGTTAAGCAGATAATAATATTGTTCAAACTAGTGTGGTGAGTTTTTTTTCACAAAAAGAACAAACTAGTATGGTGAGTAACTTCCAATATTATCATTTATCATTCAACAAAAGATATAAATTAAAAAAAAAAAATAGATTTTATTCTTCTCATAGATTTTATTTTGGTCCTTACGAAAAAGACCATTCATATTAGAATTAAATAGATGATTCATATCCACAAAATATAGAAGAAAACACAGATACAAACACCATTCTTCCTCCTTAAATATTAACAATTCTTGTTTTATGGACCTAAACTCATTAGAGGATTTTCATATTGAAACCAATGGCAGGATTTATCCCAATAAGCATGAATACACAATAAGCAGGAATCTAACATTTTGAAGTATCTTTAAAAAAACTTTTTATAAGGTAAACATATTAAACAACAGTAGGAACTTTTTCCTACATCATCCCATCCCATGAATATCCATAAATCTTTTTCTTTCTAGAAGGATGAGAATTGTTGCATCCAATTGTTCAACTCAATGAATTTTTTTATTAGACAAAACAATTCAAGAAGATCAAGAAAGGAAATTCCTCAGAATTCATAATGCTATTTTGAAAACACAATCTAGTCAATGATATTTCAAGAGGCAGGGAATCCAGATCAAATAATACCAATCATCGATGCAGAACCATATTTATACTCTTAAAGGATAACTATATGAATGCCACGAAAAGTGCAGCGAGAATATATTAAAATTTCACAAATAAAACTAGTATTTCTACGCGTTTGGAGCAAACAAAGAAAAAAAAAACTAGTATTTGTAACATGTAAATTTATATTCCAGGACCACAAATACAATCTGACTAGATCAATGAATTAGTAACAAAGAGATGCCTTTCATATAACATCCCTAGAGGAAGAAACTTGCCTTAATCATTTACAATGATCTTGTCTCCTCTACAAACGCATCATTGGCTACACGACCCGAACCAGGCACAACAGCATTGCAGATGAGAATCATGAAATGTTACTCCACAACAATTACAACATTTCCTTGATAAAATCAAGGTTTAGGGTATCACGGATAATAAGGTATAATCCAAGAATCAAAACAAGCATAATTCCCGACGACGTAATCCGTTGCTCTACTTCCAAAGGTAGCTTTCTCCCACCCCTAGCAGCCTCAATGAGAATCAATGCCAATGTTCCTCCATCCAAAGCAGGCAGAGGAAGAAGATTTATAATCGCAAGGTTAATATTGAGTATGGCTGCAAATTGGTAAAGACCATCGATGTTCGACCTTGCAACTTCAGCGCCAACAGCAATAATCGCTACAGGACCTGAAACCTTACTAGCTGACTGAGAAAAGTTTAAAAATGTCTGCTTTAACCCGTCGAAAACATTCGACGATAGACCCCAGAATTCTTTCGCAGTAAAGGTCACAGCTTCCACCAAATTTTTCGGTCTAACCTTAGATAACTTCACATTTGGAGCTAACTGAACTCCAATTTTACCAGTTCCATCAAAATTCTCATCTGGGGTAACCCTAATTTCAAAGTCCTGAACCCCCCTCTTAACCTTAAGCAAAACATATTTCTTAGGACTTCTCTTAATGACATCAACAACTTCAGAAACAGCATTAGGACCAGGTTTAAGAAACTGACTTCCATTGACTTCAATGATAACATCCCCGGCAATCAATCCGTCTCGAGAAGCGGCTGAAAAGGGCCGAACCTCGGGCACATTCACACCAGGAAAAACTTCTTGAACAGGCAAACCAACAGCAAGGATTTGAACAAATATAATGACTAATGCAAAAATTACATTGGCAATAACACCAGCTGAAACAACAATGATTCTATCTAATATTGGTCTATTCTTAAGCAAATTTTCATCATCAACAGGAATATCACTATCTGGATCATTATCAGGGAACCCTACAAATCCACCAAGAGGAAAAGCTCTAATTGAATATTCAACATTTTTTGCATTAAACTTAGCTAATATTGGACCAAATCCAACAGCAAATTTACTCACATGAATCCCTTGAAGAGAAGCAGCAAGGAAGTGACCACTTTCATGAACAACAATTATTGCTGTCAAAACTGCAGCAGCTTCCAGAACAGACTGAGGACCCTCAAAGTTTCCATAATCAAATCCACCAATGGCACAGGTCCTAAAATCTTCAACAATCCTATTACCATGCAAAAAGTGCTTCTTGGTGGTGAGTTTCACGTTTGAGGAAGTGAAAGAAGAGGAAAAAAGTGATTTTGAGAAGTGGGTTTTGAGCTTTAATGAAGATTCTGAAATGGGTGACTTGGAATTTGATAATTTGATGATGGAATTGGAATGTAGAGGTGGAGAGGGAGAGAGGTATATGACCATGGTTTCTGAGAAATTGATGAATGAGTAATAAGGTTGAAAAAACTCGTTGTGGTGGTTTGAGACACACAACACACAAAGTGGGATTGGATAATTCATTTTTGTTTTTCTTTTCTACTTAATTTTTTTTTTGTTTTTTTTTTGTTTTGGAATTGTGGAGGAGAAGTGAGGGACATGTCTTCCTCTTATTTTCCACAAGTTGTTTTGTTTATCACGTTTTGATAATCATTTTTTCTTTTTCGGGCCGAAGTAGTTTCCTACAATTTAAAATAAAGCCCATGGGCCTATGTAGTAATAACCCAGCTCATTCTAAAGTTTTTCATACCCCTCTCCTAATCCCCTACTCTTGCACTCTTACGTAAAGTGAAAACAATCAGATAGATTTGATATCATGTATCGAGTTCTAACAAGAAATTTTATAGGTGTGTGTGAGTTTTTTTTACTATTTTTTTTATAAAAAAAGTGAAAATTTATAGTTATTTTTCAATAATTTTTTAATTTATTATTTATAGATATACTTAAATTGTATTTGTCAAAACATATATACGTTTAAAATAACTTTTTTTAAAGCAGAAATTAAAGGGAAAAAGTATTGCATAGTAGAATTGACATCTAACTATATTATCAACTCAAAATTATCATCTATCATTGCTAGCACTCCAATAAATGTATTAAATAAAAATGAAAAAAAAACAAACAAAACTACAAGTAAAAAATTTGGGGAACTACACCAAAACCCAAAGAAACATGATGAACAACATTACCTCATTAAAACCTTACTTATAAAATTCAAAGGGGTAAAACCAAGATATAAGAAAAATGAGTGTAGTGTAATAGAGTAAAAATCATGAGCAACCTAAAAGAATTTATCAAAAACAGAAGAAAAAATAAATAAATAAAGGAATATTATACTGATTTTAGTAAAAGTCATTCTAAATACAGGGTGGCGATAAATCTCACCAAGTAGAGTAAGGAGTGTAAAACCTAGTATGAGCGAGCTTATTAGCACAGTGTTTTCTTCCCTATAAATATGAGAAATATAGAACTGCATTTTCATTGTAAGGGAAAGACAATTCAACCACCTATTCTTCAACTTCCACGACACAAGATTAAAATTGGTAAAATATTGAACAACCAACAAGGAGTCACACTCTATCCAAAGAAAAACCAAAAAAATCTTAATAACATACATAGCAGCATAAAGTTCAACATGAAATGATATAGAAATACCCAAATTCCAAAAAAACAACCAGCAATAGCGCCACAAGAGTCCCTAAAAATAGCCCTGATAGCAGAGAGGCTAGGATAACCTCTTGAGGCACCATAAATATTATATTTAATCCAACCACAATGTGGCTTCAATCTACTAACTTGCGTAATAAAAAGGGTTTTAAGAGCATGACAATTAATAAAAAAAATATTTCAGAATAGAGAATTTCAGCATTGGTGAAGATGCAACACCCTTAGAGAATCTTGAGAGAGAAACAGTAGAAGAAACCATATGAATAGCAGAGTGCACATTAATCAACTTGTTGTTAAAATCTAATTGACTATAGGCAAATCAAATAACCTAAATTGTGTGAATGATAGCATAAAGGACGACATCCCTTACATGAGAGCTCCAGTTCTTACTACATATATCAAGAATATCAAAATGGAGGAAAAATTAATCTTAATACACAAAATATAGGACAACTAGTTCCAAAGTTGAGTAGTAAAAACACAACCAAAGAAAAGGTGAGCAACATTTTCATAAGCTTGAGAGCATAACTTACAACATGACACCACTACACACCCATGGATCCATAACTGATCATTTGTAGGCATCTTATTATGATATAGGTTTCAAACAAGAAAATATTTGGAATAAAGGATTACAAAACTCCAAAAAAATTTATTCCAATTAAGTATCAAGCTCGTAGGATGAAGAGCTTTTTAAGCATCATCAAAAAATAGAACTCCATAATTTATAAGACTCCAAACTAATTCGTTGTCCCATTTAATTGAAGGAGTAACAATCTTGGTCATCTCAACAACAATATCAATAAATGAACGAGTAAAAGAAGCAGGAATATTCCAAGTGTGATTAACTAAAATACCAATGACACTAAACTGTAAAGAATGCACGAGACGAGATAATAAATCAAGTTTATCCATAAGAGATTGGCCTAGCCATTTATCAAACCAAATTTAATTAATTTACCATTTCCAAGTCTCTAGCATATGTTATTGATGAATTTTCATCAAATCTTGTTTTTTGAGCACTTAACAATTTTTATTTAGATTTCTAGTTAGTTTTAAAGCTATTTGAAGAAGAAAAGAAATTTGAATTGTCTTCAATTATCTTTGAATGTTTTGGTACTAACCAGTTCTAATTGGACAAAATCTCGAAGTTTTTTCTTTTTGTTTTGATATAACAAGTCAATTACAGTAAGAACAGACACTCTGGAAGTTACAAAGAGTTAGTGTTGGCACAAGGTGATCTCAGATATGCCAAATTGTCTTTTGATTGAAGCAGGAGTGTAACATGAAGGGCCAGGGGAACATCGCAGAAGCTCTTGTTACTATGTTGCAATGCACATCCTACCATAACTCATTGTATTTAGGTGCAGAAGAGGAAAATCGCAACCCAACTTGTTTCCCACAATAAATTTTGTTGTAGCGCATTGCGCCCATACCCAGCTTAATGCGCTGGTGCACATTTCTCATACATTATTTAAGTTAAAAATCAAAATTTTGTTAGGATTCTTATTTTTAGATGCAAAAGAGGAAGCAATTACACCTAAAAGAAGACCTATTGCAACATTTATGCGTAATTTCTTTTTTCTTTATGTATATGCTATCAAACAATATGAGAAGCTAATTTACTTAGTGATTAGAGATTAGATGAACCTTCTTGAATCTATGTAGTTTTTATATTTGTATGTATTATTTTGTTATTGGAAAATGGGTTATAATAACCTGAACCAAAATATATGTTCATGTTTCAATATTGTTATTGGAATTTAAAGTATTAGCATGTGTCTAAAAAATTCACTTTCGTATATGCTTTGAGTAACAAACCTGATTAACTAAGGAATTAGGGTTCGTTGTTAGAAAAAATGGATTTTAAAATAAGGAATTGGTCTTAGTTTAATTCATTAGTTTGACGAAATCAAATAGGTAAGAGTGTTAAAATAGTAAATTAATACTTACATAGTGAAAATATAGTGATTTGAATTTCCTATCATTTTTCTTGTATTGACTTTTCTCTATTTAAATTTATATTTGATAGAAATTATCAACTAACTTATAAACCATTTTGATTACTATATGGAAATGGTTTTTACTTATCATTGAGTGATTGGATACACTTGTCAAAGAGATACTAATTATCCAAAACCAAATGTAGAAGTTTTCAATTACTTCGCCAAATGGAGGATTTTGTGAAATATGTAACGACCCTTAAAAAGTAAAGTCTATTGTTGATGCAAAGAAATGTCCCATGACATCTTAAGCATGGTAGTAGAATTAATAGCGCGCAATGATAGAATATCAAGGCCCCCTTCTTCAAAAGGAGAGCAAACCTTCTTCCAAGCCATAATAACAATATTCCTACTAAAAATATCTCAAAACCAGATAAAATTTCTCAATCAATAATCCAAATTTTTTAAAAGAGAAATAAGCCAAGTGTAAACATAAAATTTGTATACTAACATACCATGGTTAATTGATTTTACCGGCTGGACTCACCCCATTATTAATCAACAATAAGCTGTAAATAACAGGTCTTAGGTTTCCTATGAATATAGGGGCGCCCAAGTAAATAGAAGCAAACCATAAGAGAATCCCAAAAAAGAATCGATATCTTAAACATGTCTAGTAGACATTGAGCTAACAAAGAACTTATACTTGTTTAAGCTTAAATGCTAATCAGAAGTAGCGCCATATTCACAAAACAACTACACGAGGGATTCTAAATTATTTTTCGTGTCATTGCAAAACACCATAAGATCATATGCATAAAGTATGTGAGATGAGTTGACAAAATTCTAAGGATCAACCATAGACTTCAAGTCTGTTAAGAAAATAGACGATGCGATAAAGGATCTCCTTGTCACATCCCACTTACAAGAAAAAAAATATAGTAGAATGTTTATTGTGGACTAAAATTTCGAGTGTTTCTCGAATTTAATGGAGTCGCCACCAAAATTTATTTTAAAATAGCGAAAATATTAGGAAACCCTAAAAAATAGAAAAAAAAATGGTCTTTGAAACCAAATTTTGAGTTCGGAGTCGATTATGCATATGAAAGGTATCAGCACCCAACGGCATCCGTTAAAACAACGGTTACCTATGATTAATTGTGCAAAAATATTAATATTAACTTAAGTATATTTATTTCTCCTTATTATTAAATATAAATAACAATTATTCTTCTTATTATTATTATATTATTATTATTATTTAAATAATAATTTTGAAATAAATGTACGCTTAACAAATAAAAAACAAAAAAAAGAAATTTTATTAATGTGCTTGACAAGAATGTGCAAGAATGTGATCTTGATCCTATGTATCTTCTGATGCGATGGAGAAATCAAAGCTACATAATTTATGGGTATAAAAATGTGGATGTGTTGATAGATTTTTTTTTTAGGAAACCGAAAAAAGTTTTGTTTGATTTGAATAATTATTTATAAAAAAAAAAAAAAGTTTTAAGACTATCAAGTTGTTCAACTTGTGTCATAGATATAACTCAAGAATTAAAAAGATGTCACATCTAATTAACCCCTTAAGAATAGTTTTATTCTTTTTTTTATAAAAATGAGCTTTTAAAATCTCCAAGTTGTACAACTTGTGTTATAATCGCTCAAAAATTAAAAAAATGTCACATCTAATTAACCCCTTGAAACTAATTACAATGGCTAAATTATCACTATATATATATTGAAGTAATATTTTATTGATTTTATTTTTTTTGAAAAATTAAATAATAAATTAAAATCATCAAATAGTAATTGTTCAGGCTAAACTGCCTACGCCTTGATGCAAAACTTTTTCAGTTAAAAGTTAGCAAATAGTAATTGTTCAGGCTAAGCTGCCTATCCCTGATTGCAGAACATTTTCAAGACAACGTGGCCACCACACATGCTCTCATAAGCTATATGTCCAAATAGCTATATTTCCAAACAGCTAAGGCTAATTTCCAAACAACCCCATTCATTTCAAAACAAAACAAACCAACCCAAACTGTCATTTCAAAACAAAACATATTTAACAAGCAAGCATCATTTCAAAAAAACACAAAGTTTCAATAAATCAACCTAACCAAAATCTCATTTTTAATTCTAATACAAGTTTCATATAACTCATCCTTTCATTTTAAAAGTGAAATACAAACAAGGATAGATAATAGAACAACAAACATGAAAGTGATGCATACCGAAAAGAAGAAAAAGGATGTGCACGATTGACGGTGGTTAGTGGCGGTTATCAGCATAAATGACAGTAATTTCGGTTTCTCTCTTTTTCTATTTTTTTTTATTTTTAAATATATATGATTTTAAGGATAGAGTTGAGTTGTTCCTCCTTCTACACTCAACTTCATTTTTATTTCATAATCTCTCTTAAAAAAATTTCTCCTTTTACTTCTCTTTCTAAAAAATAAACTCCCCTTCTTTAAATGCGTTTTTTTTTATCAGTCAAATTTATCCTCCTCTTTGAAAACAAATGAAGATTTATTTAGAGTTTTTTAAATTGTTTGGTTGCATTCTTGCTCTGTTTTTAATTTCCTGTTTGATGTTTCACTTCATTGCTCATAATCTAAGTTTTTCTGCACATATGATGCATTCACGGTTTAAGCCTATTTGTTTTTATCTGATTATGTTTATTGGACTTATATTGGTGTGTAAGAAAACATAGCTGGTTTGCTAGCCTAAAAAGCTCTTTTTTCCATTTGCAGCTTTTGGTCTTAGTTTTGTACATGGATCCAACATAATTTGTCTTTTAGTTTCTGTTTCAAAGTTAACAGTTTGTCTTTTTGTTCGAAATCACGTGTACAATGGCTAAAGCAAAAAAATAGAAACAAGAAAGCAAACAAAAAATCAAAAACAAATCTAACTAGAGAAAACCCAAAACAATTGGGTTTGGGTTAACATTTTAAAATTGTAATTTGATGAGATAGCTTTAACACCTATTACAATTAATTGTAGCATTTTTATTATTATTTTTGTATTAATAATTATGAATGACAACATAAAAATTAATATATAATTTGGCCGGATAAAATTAGGATACTACAATGTCCATTAAGCAATATGGAAAACATAGAAGAATTGAGAATTACATTAACGCAATTACAAAAGATTGAGCTAAAGCCAAAATTCATCAAGACATTAAGTAGAAACGCCTAATCAAGAGTGTCAAAAGCCTTTGGAATATCAAATTTCAAAGCAATAATACCTAATGATATTTGGAATCCAATATATTAATGACATCAAAAGCAACCCATATGCACTCAAAAATATTCATGTCTTTGATAAAAATGTGTTATTGTTTTGAGATGATTTTAGGGACAAGAAGCAGAAGATAATCTGCAATGTAATAATTTTAAACTAAAAGTTAGCCAAAGTAATAGGTCTATAACATTAAAGCAACCACATTAGAGTTTAAATTTAGAAGAATCTACCATGTAGAAAAAAATTTGTCGCATAAAGACATAAACATCAAGACTAATGATATCCTAAAAAATTTAAAAGAAAGAACCACCAAAGCCACGATGACCTATTCATAGAAAAGACAATTGATTTTACCTTATCTAACAATGTACAGAGATTAATCTAGAATTTGCATCCTTAGAAATCAATCGAGCAATAACTATACAAACTAATTCTAACTCTAAACAAACATTATCTAAAGCATATAATTGTTGGAAGAATTGAAGAACATGAGCTTCAATATATGTTTGTATTGTAATAATATCATAAGAACATACATTTTCTTAGAGGCATAATAAATTTTGACAACATTATGAAAATAAGTAGTATTTCTATCACTTTCCATAAACTAGTTAACTCTTGATTTATCTCAATAGAATTCTTCCTCAAAAGAAAGAATAGTTCAATATTTTCCTGTGCAATTATTTCCTTACGGGGAAGATCATCAAAATAATGCATCCCATTAATATGCTACTTAAGAGAATCCAATTCAAATTTAGCAGTAGCTACCATTCTATGAACATCACCAAAAGAATATTCACAAGGTTCCAATTTTATGAAAGAGACACCATGGGGAAACAGTGAATAACTTGATCTCCAGATTGGTTGAACTAGTGTCTAATAGTCATGAAGTTGCAACCACATATTTTGAAATTTGAAAGAAGACGGAAACAAATTGATACTTTTATGCATTATTAAAAGAATAGAAAAAATGGTTAGATTGATTCCTTGCAATTCATCCTCTGCCATTGTTACCTTATCTTATTCTCATCTCGCTCGCTACTAATTATTTAGACGCTTTGCAAAAATAAATTGTGTTCTCATGTGTACAAAATATTTTAAAAAGTGAAGTATTGTTGTAAATAAGTTAATAAATATTTCGAGTTTTTCATCTTTTTCTATTTTAGTACAATGATATACATAGATAAATATTTTAAATAGTTAATAGGTGTCGTCTAGATAAACAAAAGATGTTTCAAGTATGCTATTATGACACCCACTAATATACCTTAATAGATAATCAATGATATAATTTACATTTCAATTCAAATTGGATCATTATAACATACATGTCTATCAATTTTATGGTATTTTTCAATAACATATTTTTTCTATATCCCTTGTCTGTTAGTTATTTTTAAATATTTTTTGTTGTACATATTCAACTTGTACCTGCCAAAAGTAGTATATATATTATATAATACTTTGATATTTGAAAATTTTGAAATATTCAATTATTTAGAATATCAGTTTCTTTTATACGGATGTGACACAAAAAAAAAGTATCAAAAATTCAAAATCTCAACTTTTTAGACTGTATTTTTTCTCTCATATATATATATATATATATAGTAAATTAGGATTTTAAAAAAACTGAAACTGGAGATATGAAAATCAGAGAGAAGTATAAAAAAGACTTTTGGCTCAAAACTATATGATCCAAAAAAATTTGTAGAAAATGGATCATCCTCCGTAACAAAAGAAAAATGTCATGATATACGCACCCTACATCTCCTTGTCCTACCCCACAATTTATTGTTTCAATTTTTTTTAATAAAGAATTTGATACAAAATTATAACTCTAAAAAAATATAAACTACCTCACTTAACTCACACCGACCACAAGATTATTATTGACTTCTCTTGAAAAAAAGATAATCATTGACTTAATCTTCTTATCTCTACACATTTCATACTCTATGTTATTAGCAGCGTGTTTCACACACTCATTTATTATGTCCTTAATATCATTAAATATTTGTTGTGAGAGAAAAAAAGTATTAGGATATTTAAATACATGTAGTAGAAGATAACTTTTCAATCTTCCATGCTTCGTGGTGGATATTTACCTCATACAAATTAACAATGAAGAAAATAAGATTATATACAAAAACAATTGATTGAATGCACACTTCGGGAAAAATCTTCAAGTTTCTTACCTCCAAAACATGGTCAATATCTTCTCAATGCCAAAATTCAGAACCTTAACCTAAAACTCAAAAATCTCTCAAATAACATATAATTTAGTGTCCCTAACTTAAGGGAGCTAGAGCTTCGTCCAAGCAACTAGTTATAAATGATTAGAATCTTTAAAAAATTGCCTTTTTCACTAAAGGAATGTACTTAGTATAAACTAGGGTACACCTCAATTTTAGTTCTAGAAAGTATATCATATTGTCATTTTGGTCTCTAACTCAACAAAATATTCAAATTAGCTAACAAAATATAAAAATATCAATCAGTTTAATCTTTGACGTTCAATCTATTTTAAAATACAAGTATTATTCTATCTATGAGCAAGTTCGAAACTTTATGTATGTATTCTAAGATTTTAGTATTTTTTTTTCTCCTTAAATATACCTCACGATATTTGTTCGAATATATCTCAAATATTTGATTTGATAATATAATCAACTCATTTTAGAAAATTAAATAAGAAATACAAATTATTAAACATCAAATCAATCGTTAATATTATGTGCACATGCATAACTTTTGTGAATTTTCATTAACATCAATATAAAATAGATATTATTCGGTCAACAATTTTATCTTCATATTAGTGTTTTACCAAATCGTTAAATACTCATATAAAAATAATTAAATAATTAAATACTGCAAAAATAAACAACATTTTGAAAACTCTCTAAAAAGAAAGTCATTCAAAATATAATATTCATATTTTATACAGTAATATTTTTATGATTCGATTACATAATCAAATTATTTCAAAATAAATAAATAGTCAAATAAATCTTCTATTTTAAACTACCACCCAATTACCATTTGAGACATTATTTTCTTTTTCTATTATCTTTCTCCAAATATGACTTAAAAATGATTTTATATTCTCTTAGTTTGTGATCAACAAAAGTTCATGACTTAGGTGAACAATATGTATAGTTCGCAATGATCGTTTTATGTAAAGTTAATATTGAAAAAGAAAATGAATATATTAATATATTAAAATATAGTGAATATTGAATAATATAACACATGAAAAATAAATATTTTATACGAAAAATATTCAAATTTAAATATATTATCCTTTCAAAGATATATTAAAAATGTATTATTAGAATAAAATGATCATTAATATCACTTTTATAAATAATAATTTTCTTTTTCTCAATTTTTAAAAATAAATATTATATGGAGATAAAAAAAATTGGCATAAAAAGTTATGTTCATTTTTATGGAAGAAATGCATATTTTACATGAAAATTATTTTCTATCATTTTAAGATGAAAAACACTTATTTTAAAAATTATTTTCTAACATTTTAAAAACACGTATATTAATTTTAACATTTTTCTATTTTACACCATATTTCTTTCTATACTATAAAACAAATAATATTCAATTGTTGGTAATAAAATAAATAAGTTTTTAATTGAGAAATTTTTTTTTAAGTTATTGCTAATCAACGACATTTTACTCAATTAGGACATACCTTCATAAAACATCATTCTTAAATAATTGATTTTGTATCTAATCTGTATAAGAAAAGTAATATTGAGTTAATTTGATTCTAAACATTATTATATGTAAGCGATTTTTTTTTTAAAGTTAAATATATTTTAAATCTCTAATAAATTTTAATATTTATAAAAATATTATTCGACTTTTATTTTCAGTAATACATTTTGGTCAACGGTATTACTTTATAAAATTTATGAAATTCACTCTATGATTACAAATATAAATGTCAACACCAAACTTTGTTCAGAGGTAAAAAAATTGATGCATCTATCTTGCAAGCATTGACACGATCTTGCAGTATCCTCTAATGTGTTCTCTATTTTTATGATTTACGAAATTGGTCCTCCTAATTTAAAAATCAACAGTGTTTGTCCTTACCTTTAATTATTTAACTAAAAAGTAATGAAGATTTTCAAACAAAGAGAATCCAAGATTTGCATATGCATCTAGATTGGTTATGACCATATCGCAACAAGTTTTAAACTTCTCTATTGGTAATACTCTAGTCATCATATCAAAACCATTATAATCAGTATGTACTTTAGTCAACTCCAACAATTTAGCTTCCAACACATCATGTATCCAATGATACCTCACATCAATGTGCTTGGATCAACTATGATGTGTCGAATTCTTATCAAGATGAATAGCACTCTGACTATCGACAAATAATACATATTTGTCCTAAATAAATCCAAGCTCCTGCAAGAATTTCTTCAACCAAATCATCTCTTTGTATGCTTAAGTAATGGAAATGAATTATGCCTCAATTGTAGACAATGCTACACATTTATGTAATCTAGAGTGCCAAGCCACAACTTCCTCCGCAAATTTAATCATATATCCTGAAGTGGACTTCCTCGAGTTAATATCTCCATCCATATCTGAGTTAGAGTACCCCCACCAAAATAGGTTTGTCACCTCATACATATAGTACCACAAAGACACCTCAAAATCCATTTTACAGTATTCCAATGCTCTCTACCTAGATTTGAAAAAAATCTACTAAATGTACCAACAACATGCACAATATCAAGTCTTCTACTCACTATTGTATACATCAAACTACCCAAAGCAGAAGAAACTCATACCATGTCTCTTTTCTCATCTTCACTGGAAGGACTTTTATTAGAACTTAAATTAAAATGAGTGTACTAGTGCCATGAATCTTTTTAGCTGCTCAATATAGTGTTTTCCATTTGAAACATTTGCAATAGTCTCTCAATATAGTGTTCTTGTGACATCCAAAGTTTCTTCTCCTTTCTGTCACGCATGACTCTTATGCCAAGAATCTGTTTAGCTGCTCCCGTGTTTTTATGACAAAGGACTCGCCCAACTGCTTCTTTAACATGTCAATCTTGGAAATATTTTTCCCAACAATAAGTATGTCATCAACATATAACAATAGGATAATGAAATCATCGTTAGAAAATTTTCTAACAAATACACAATGGTCAGAAGTAGTCTTCATGTATCCTTGGTCACACATAACAAACTCAAACTTTTTGTACCACTGCATTGGAGATTGCTTCAAACCATATAGACTCTTTCTTAGTCTACACACATAGTCTTCCTTGCCTTCAACAAGTAAATCATCAGGTTGCTTCAAGTAAATCTCTTCCTCCAAATTACCATGAAGGAATGTCGTTTTTACATCCATTTGCTTTACCTCTAAGCCAAGAGTAGCTGCCAAACTCAACATGGTTATAATTGATGACATTTTATCACAAGTGAGAAAATCTCATTAAAATCAACACCATTTCTTTGATGGAAACCTTTCACCACTAATCTGGCTTTATAGCTCGGAGACTTTGAGTTACTCTAAAGTTTCACGATATAGATCTACCTGTTTTCCATAGTCCTTTTGCCTTTTCGCAACTTCACTAAATCATAAGTGTGATTATCATGCAAGGATTTCATGTTATCATGTATTGCATCCAACCATTTTGACTTTCTTCTCTCTCTATGGCCTCTAGAAAACAAAATCTCATTCTTCTGTAGATTTATCATCCGCCATTTTAGAACTAAAAATAAGAAGATGCATTTTCTTCACAAATAACAAATATTTCATCTTGCCCTTCCACATATAGTAATTAGTACCATTCAAGCATACCATCTTTATATTCATATTTGCCTGCATCCTTCACGCCAGTCAAATAGCCTTTTAACCAAAGCTCTCATAGAGAATAAACACAATAACATATTAATTAAAATTCCCCCAACTTGCAAGAACTCATAAGGAGCAACAACAAATATATATGGCAGCAAATTAATTAAAATAAAATAGTGTAAAGAACACTTATATTTTAATGTGGAAACCCCCTCAATGCAATTATATAAATCACGGGTCATCTACACCAAAAAAATAGCTTCACTATAATCAAATAAGGGTATAAGAGAGTCTACAACCAGCCTACAACCAACCAAAATAGCAAAGCGCTAAAGCCTACAAATGAAAAGTAAGAAAAAGAAAAAAACCTAAAAATCCTACTTGTGTGCGAGCCCAGATCCTCATTCTCTAGACGTTCTTTCACCGATCCGGCCATTGAAAACGAAGAACTAAATTTTGCAAATTTGTTGTCCAAATATCAACCCGATCCAATGATTTGCAATTGATTTTTTTTCTTAGACTGATTTAACAAAATCTGGATTAGGGTTTACTCTTCTCTTTTCTCTTTTGGTGGCTACTTTTTTTTCTTTCAAAATAGTCTCTATCTTTTGCAACCCTAATAATACCCCTTTACACTTTAATAAGTGAGACACATGAACTACAGTATTTGGACTTTTCTCCACATAGGAAGGGAGCCCAATACCCAACAAGTATCACATGAGAAAATATTAAAATTGGTACAACTAAATGAAGTAATAAAATGTTATAATACCACCCTATGAAGATAAAGTAGTGAATAAAACAATGAGTATTGACGAGGTTAATTATTTGGCCAATGATAACAATAGATGACAATAATGGATCAATGTTTCCTCGCTAATGACACAAAATTGTAGATGTGTGTATGCGTGTGTGTGTGTGTGTGTGAGAGAGAGAGAGAGAGAGAGAGAGATGTTACAGTCCTAGTAAGGTGACACCGCCGAATGGCCGGGGTGTTACAGTCCTAGTAATAATCGATTGATCGGTGAATTAAAGAGAAGAATATTATTTCTTTGAATGAAATGATGTCAATAGGAGGTTAATGATATGAAGCATTTGTTATATAGTAGTATCATAGTATACTATTTCTATGGCCAGTTTTTCTAACTTTTGAAACTCCCTAGATGCCACTTTATTCTAAGATTCTAAAATCTTTGATGTACTCCAACTCTTAAGTTACCCCATTGATATACCCCAACCTCACGTTATAATCTATATACACAATTTTAGATTTCAACAAGGATTTAAAATTAATGTTTTATCGCTAGTTAAAATGTGTAAATATAATTATACATTAAAAATATAATTTTGGAAGTATATTTCTATACGATATATTATATTTGAAAGTGTACATCATTGGTATTTTTTTTAGAAAGTTCACTTTATAGTATGATATAGAATTTCATTTTGTTTGGAAAGTTTACTGGAGTAACGTTGTGTTAAAAAATACATTCAAAATTTCAGATAAATGCACATGAGTGGCATTTTAAGAGAGATGGAACAATTAATATCTTGTTAAGAGGTGAAATATATGCAAATTTTGGTGATCATTGTTGAGGTAAAAACCTCTTTGATATATGTTTTAATGACAACAAAACTTGTGAAATAAATTATTAAATTTTATAAGCGGTGACCTACTAATGATTTCATTTGAGTTTTATTTAAGAAACATGAATTGCATAAGTTAACAAGCAAGAAACCATTCACATCATCAAAGTTCATAAGTATTTACTCAATAATGACAGAATCTCAAAAAGAAAATATCATATATCAATTATTCAAGAGAATCAATTATCACACCATGTTATAGATTAAAACAAATAATGTCTTGACTAAATTGGAAATTGATGACAAGATCATTTTGGAAAAACGAATACCATTCTTGTTTATTAAAAAGCAGCAGTATGAAAAATTGAAGATAATTCTGGTTTATTAAAAAACAACAGTTTGAAAAATGAAGATCATTATGGTTTATTAAAAAACAGAAGTATGAAAAAACGAAGATCATTTTAGTTTATTATCAAGGTCATTCTAGTTATTTCATTTATGGGCAAAAGTAAAATGAATGTTTTTCATAGTCCAGACCTTAAGATAAACACATGTCAAGACTACTCAAAACAATACTGAAGCCCAAAAAAGTCTAGCTAAAGGCCTGAAGAAGCAAAACATCAAGATCAATCTAACTTTTGAAACTCTATGCATTTAATGGAAAACTAAGCATCACACTAGAATTCATGAAATGGATAGTAAAATCAATGTGACAGAGTTGAATTGAAGAATCTTCAGTAGTTCAACATCAAGATCTTAAATTATGATAGAACTCGTAAAGTCAAAGAAAGGGAATAATGGTATATTATTGAATTGAAGTGATGAGCTTGAAGATCTACAATGGTGGAAATAACATAATACATGTGATAAAACAAAGTCTCAAAGATCCATTCAAGGTTGAAAGGTGCATATTGTAATTGATCAATGTGTGATCAAGAGAAAAAGTATGAAGGATAATATTTTGGTTCTGAAGCACCTAGTTAAAATCTCAAGGTTGTGAGGATTGGACTATCCTGAGTTGGGTGACCCAATATACTTTTTGTTTGTGATCTTTCTATTCTTTATCTTTAATTATTTGCACACAAATCGAACTTCATTATAAACTATTTTTATTTATTTACATCTAACATATCCAAAACATTATGGACATTCTGTTTCAATTTAAATTAAGCATAGGAAACCAAATTTTAAAAGGATCAAAATTCAAACCCCGTTTCTTGTGATTGATAGTACTACTTGGATCATTTGGAAACTTGGGGAAATTACATCATTGAATATTCATATAAATAGTTGATGTATCACTAACCATATTCTAGAGAGAGAAATGTACGAGTAGTTATTTTATTATGAGTGATATGTGAAATTTTATTATGAGAGATATTTGAAATTTTATTATTATCATTCTTTGTAGCTCCTTTTGTAGTATGTTTGAAGAGCGTTTCATCACATACAATGGTGGATCTTTGTTGGAACAAGGGATGGTCAAAGTCGCCAACTATTTAAAAAAACAATAATAATATAAATGAAAAAAATACGAAAAAAAAGAGTTAAATAACATAATACATACACCTTTTCATCTAAATTTTAATATGTATGTTGTGAGTTACATTTAAATATATAAAACTTAAACTAATGATGTAATGAACACAAAAATTTAATCAAATCAATTAGTTTAAAATCAAACCAAATAAACTCAACCTCTATCTATCTGAGTATAGTTTCACTTAATTTAAAATCAAGTGCCGACACCCAAAAGAAACTATTATATTTTATTTCACACTATATATATAGTGTTATCTCATGAATATCCATCACTCTTTTTCTCCTTATTTTAATTCTCAAAAGAGCATAGTAGAGATATTTTATCCATTGAAAGATAAAAATTGTCGTATCCAACTATACAATCAATATGTACTTGTCTATTACTTATAATAGTTTTAACTAAGTATTCATCTCCTAGAAAATTTATTTAAAGACCGAAGTCACCTTTTACACAAGAACTATGCCTTGTACAATATGTCTCTAACTCATACAGAACATAAAAATCAAGATACATTTGAGCCCTATTATTATAGTATAGGTTTTTGTTATAACCACAAAGTTTAATGGCTTGTGTATGACATCCAATCCCTTTTAGCTTACGGCTTATCTTTGTAAAGGATTAAGGAGTGAAAGCACAATAGTAATAAACTAAGGATTAATGTTGAAAATTATCAAATGCATCTATTTAAAAAGTGCTAATATTCATGTAAGGAACTAGAAGAAAATATATGAAACTTCTATTGAGTGTAACAGCTTTTTATGATAATAATTTAATAAAAGTTGATACATCGAGATTATTCCACCTCTATTTGACTAGATATTTAAAACATATACAAAAGGATGACATTAAACAACATGATGATATGGATTATAAGGGAAGGATAAAGAAAAATTGTGACCTCAAATGTTAAGCATTGTGGCCAAAACATAGTTTAGAAGTCCACAAGAGTATAATTAAACAAGAAGAACTCATAAACTATAAACTATAAGTGTATATTTGAAATAACAACATTGAAAGTAAAACTTTAGGGAAGATGGATTATATATGTGTTCTAAATACAATAGGTGATTTATTTAAGAAAACAAAATAATATTGCATCAGATATCGATAGTTGATTTATTTAAATGATATAGCACAAAATTGAACATGATGGCATACATGATGAGGTCAAACAGGGATATGTTGCTCCATAAAATATCAAGTTTCTCAAAACTAGGTATTTCCATATTAAATTAGAGTTCATTAAGCAAAGGGAAAAGATCGTTGTTACAGTTAAAATGGAAACTAAATAAGTTTGTAATTAAAAAGAGTAAACTACAAAATAAAATTCATAAAGTGAAATTGATATTATTAGATAGTTTTGAGATTTGCCATATACTTGGCAAACCAATTTGTATACAATATAAAACCAATTTGGATATGACTTCAATCATTTTTTCATTATTATTTCCTACAGACCAAAGTCATAAACCTACAATTGGGAGAAGGTTGTCCTTATAAACAACAGTGTTACAATAACCTCGGCTTACTTTAACACCAAGCTCCTCAATCGTCTGAGTACTCATATCATACCATACTAGTTCATCATCATTTTTTCTCAAGAATATACCGCCTTTCTCTCCTACTCCAATAGGATGTTGGGCGCAAGGTAAGGGCTTGACAATGAAGACATTAACCCATGATTCCTTCACACCGAGTTCACCCAATATTCTTATGTGAAAAGTAGTCGATTCATCACATATTATGAGAGCAATGGATCCATTTAACAACACCATGCGCCAAAGATAATAATGGTCAACCATGTCTGAGGGACGAGGTGTTGTAAAGAACACTTCATTGCACAAGTCAAATGATATCAAACACGGCCCAACCTTACTAAGACTACGATAATCATCTATACCCGACCAATGACAAAATCCATCCATGTACACTCCATCATCCAAAGTACAATAAGGCATATCAAGATCAAGTTTCCTCCAAGAGTTACTTCTTAGACTATATATCTCCCAGACCGAGTTGGAATCTACAGGATCGTCATATGGCTGATCTGCGTCGCAATCACCAAAGAAATCTAATTGTCGAATCACTTTATAGTCATCTCTAACATGGTCATAACCAAATCCATGATAGGTCTTCATAGTGTCATGATAAGGTAGATACTCAAAAAGGCTAGGTGGAATGACCTTGAATTCATGTGTAGTAGGGTTCCAAAATACACATTTTCCGTACGGACCATTCCCATGTGTCAGACAAAGAGTCCCGTTAACACAAACAGAACTCAAAATATGAATACAATTGTCGTCCTCATGAAATGGAGGTGGCCAATCTAATTTGACCATATTCTCAAACCTGTAACCAGAAAGTAAATACAATGTAGAGTGTAGTAGTTCATTCGGTTCACCCGAAGGAACTAGACAATGGTTCAGGAGGATAGAAGCACCATCGTAATAGGAATGGTTATTATAAAGGAAATAGTTGCGATACATTATCATAAATTGAGGGTTTTCAAACAAGAGAGTCCAAGCTTTGCGTACACATCCAAATCGGTACAAAGATTTTATAGACAATTTAGACAAAATAAAAAAGGAAAGATCATCGGGTATATGGTTTCTAACCTTTACATTTGTGGCAGCAATAAATTTCTCCATTTCCAAGCAATTGTTAAACCTGTAGGATGTATCACAAGAAAAAAAAAATTAAATCAAGTAATAAAAAGCAAATGATGCTGAAATAAATTGATTGCAAAGAGCATTAACTATTGATGGAAGCAATGGATGAATGTTAGAGTGTGTACTGTGTAATCTATTGATGGATGAAAAAAGGGTAGAGGAGGTTTGAGAGAGAATGAATTATTTATGCCAAACAGTTTTATCTTTTAAATTCTATTTGAAATTGTATACTTCTCCCTCGAATAAATATTTCATTTCATATGTAAACAAAAAATAAAAAATAAATTTGCATTTTACTATTTAAGAAAAAATAGAATTTATAGAAAGAAAATCGCAAATTTATTAATTTATATCTACAAAGAAATCTACATTTAATATTAAAGTATTAAATTTAGTACATATTTTTATTATTATAAGTAGAATATCTGGTATGTTTATAAAAAGGAACGTACTTAGTATAAATTAGGGTACACCTCAATTTTAGTTCTTGAAAGTATATGATATTGTTCTTTTGGTCTCTAACTCAGCAAATAATTAATATTAGCCTAAAAATCAGTAAGTTTAATCTTTGGCGTTCTAACGGTATTTTGACAATAAATTGTATGTTTAACGACTTTTATGATAGTAAGTCAAGGACAAAAACGACAGCGCCATATATCTCAGATGATCTAACAATGGTTTTCCCTATAAACTATTTCATGTGTTTTAAAATACAAGTGTTATTTAGTCTATGCGCAAGTTCTTCTAACTTTTAAAACTTTTTGTATGTATTCTAAGATTGTAATATCTTTTTTTTTCTCTTAAATATACCTCACGATATATAGGGATAGCAATAAAATCCACACCTGCGGGTACCTACCCAAACCCGCTTGATTTGGACGGAGAAAACCCGCTTTAATTGGGTGCGGGTGCAGGTTTTTCCTGACATTAAAATTCGGGGGCAGGGGCGGGTTTGAGGGTGGTGATATCCACCCCGCCTTCGCACTCGAACCCGCCCCGCAAGTATTATTATTGTAATTCTTTTATTTTATATACAAATATTTTTTTAATATATTTAATATTTTTTTAAAATATTAAAAATTATAATTTTATCTCTATATAAAATATTTTTAATTTTATTATTATTTAATAATTATTTAATAACAATTATTTTATTATAATAAATATGATTTTTAAATTTATAATTTTATATATTTGAGCGGGTGCGGGTGCGAGCGGGGAAACCCGAGACCCGTTGCGGGCGGGGTTGGGTTCTTAAATTTTACACCCGCTATGAAACGAGGGCAGGTGCGGATTTTTCCAGATTAGTCGGGTGCGGGTTTGGAGGAGGCGAAAACCGCCCCCGCCTCGTTGCCATGCCTAACGATATATGTTCAAATATATTTCATATATTTGATTCGATAATATAATCAACTCATTATAGAGAATTAAATAATAAATATCAATCATTAAATATCAAATCAATAGTTAATATTATATGGACATGTATAATCAATTTTGAGTAATTATAATATTAACTATTGATTTTATAACTTTCCCAAATTATCATTTTACCATCTTGTGAGTACATATAAATATTTTTATATTTACTTGTAAGATGGTCCGTAAATATAACTCAAGATATCTATATGAAGAGGTGTTAAATAAAATAAAGAGATGTTAAATAAAGGAAAGAGATGTTAAATAAAATAAAGAAAATATAATTTTACTTGTTTTTTATTAAAGCAATAGTTATACATATTTACTTTCGCTGGCTTTTGTGAATTTTCATTATCATAAACACAAAAACGATATTATTCGATCTCATTTACAAAATAATAAAATAATAAAATAATAAAATATTGCAAAAATATATTGAAAACTCTCTAAAGAGAAAGTCATTCAAAATATGATATTCATATTTTATATATAGTAATAATTTTATGATTCAATTACCTAATCAAATTATTTCAAAATAAAATTAGTCAAATAAATCTACTATTTTAAACCACCACCCAATTACCATTTGAGACATTATTTTCTTCCTCTTTTCTCTTTAGCCAAATATGAGTTAAAAATAGTTTTATATTTTCGTAGTTTGTGATCAACAAAATTTTATGACTTAGATAGACAATATGTATAATACGCAATGATGGTTTCATGTAAAGATAATATTGAAAAAAAATGAATATATTAATATATTAAATTATATTGAATATCAAATAATATAACACATGAAAAATAAATATTTTACACGTTAAATATTCATATCTAAAGCTATATCCATTCAATGATACATTAAAACTATATTATTAGAATAAAATGATCATTGGTATCACAACTATAAATAATAATTATCTTTTTTTCAATTTTAAAAAATAAATATTATAAGGAGATAAAAAAATTTGGCATCAAAAAATTCATTTTCTTCATTATTATGGAAGAAATCCGTATTTTACCTAAAAGTTACTTTTTAACATTTCAAGATGAAAAACATTTATTTTAAAAATTACTTTCTAACATTTTAAGATGAAAAACAGTTATATTAATTTTAACAATTTCTATTTTTTGACCATATTTCTTTCTATACTTTATAACAAATCCTATTCATTTTTTGGTAATAAAATAAATAAAAATATATAAATTTTTAATAGTGAAAAAAAATTTGAATTATGACTAATGAACGCCATTTTACTCAATTAGAACGTACCTTCATAAAACATCATTCTTAAATAATTGAGTTTGTGTCAAATTTATATACGAATAATATTGAGTTGATTTGATTCTAAACATCATTGTATGTAATTGAAAATATTTTAAAAGTTAAATATATTTTAAATCTCTAATATAAATCTCAACACCAAACTTATATACACCATGTTTTTAGCAACCAAAGCTTTTGCCTAATACAGTTTATTAATTATCTCCCCTCTAGCAACAACCAAGTTATCTTTATTGAGTTTTCAATTTCTAGAAGGAAAATAATTATCAAAACATCTTTCATCAAGCATATGCACGTAGATCAAATTGAAGCGAACATTTGAAGCATGTTTGACTCCTTTAAGCAACAATTGCACTCCCATGTTGGTTTGCAAGCATACATCACCAACACCAATTACCTTAGATACACCATCATTACCCTTCAGTTCTTTTTTCTAACTTCTCCCCCTATTTTCAGTGACAAGAACTTCAGATTGAGATGAAGAACCATGTGCCTTCCTTTTCATCTCCCCATTCGAAACATCACCTTTAGCCGTTTCCAATGAAACAACATTGTTAGGAGATTAACTCGTTATAGAAACCCAAAATGTTTCACAAGACTCTAGCTAAGATAACATTAGTCCTAAGAGCTCATCATCAAACTTGATAACCGTACCTAACATCTGATCAAGGAGCCCATAATATTCACTCAAGTGGTCCCAAATAGACATTCCCTCCTAATACTTTAAACTTACGAAACTATTTGTAACATCCTCTAAATTTATTATTTAAAAATAATTAGAACTTATCAATATTATTCAATATTAAATTACGTGTTATAATTATTTGCCTTGTTCGACTTATTGTAGTTGATAAAGTTATTAGTAAGAATTATTAAATCAATGGGGAGTTTATAAATATATATATATATATATATATATATTGTACGTAGATGTGTCTTTCTAGTACAAGAAGAAATTGGGCTAAGAGTTTGAGGCTTGGTATGACCCAACCCACTTGAAAAAATAGAAATTTAGATTATGTGTTTGTGACTTGGTTTTTATGATGAAGGTTAACAAAAATAAAGCAAAAAAGAGTGACATATTATCACTCTAATTCTTCATTAAGGCCCTACAATATCTAACCAACAAATACCACTTTAAATTTCCCAAAGTCCACAATTTATGTATACTCAGTAATAATAAACAAAACAGAATACAGAAACCCTAGATACCGTCACCTTCACACCTCCTTTTATTCGTGTATCCAATGCTACAATAACATTCGCTTACTTTAACACCAAGCTCCTCAATCGTCTGAGTACTAATATCATACCATACTAGTTCATCATCATTTTTTCTCAAGAATATATCGCCTTTCACTCCTGCTCCAATAGGACGTTGAACGCAAGGTAAGGGTTTGACATTGAAGACATTAGCCCACGATTCCTTCACACCAAATTCACCCAATATTCTTATGTTAAAAGTAGTTGATTCATCATGTATTATGAAAGCAATGGATCCATGTAACACCACCAAGCGCAAAATATTACAATGGTCAACCGTGTCTGAGGGAAAAGGTGTTGTAAGGAACATTTCATTGCACAAGTCAAATGATACCAAACACGGCCCAACCTTACTAAGACTATGGTAATCATCAAAGAAATCATCGAGTTGGAATCTATAGGTTCATAATGTGGCTGATCTGCGTCGCAATCATCAAAGAAATTTAATTGTCGAATCACTTTATAGTCATCTCTAATATGGTCAAAACCAAAACCATGATAGGTCTTCATAGTGTCATGATAAGGTACATACTCAAAAAGGCTAGGTGGAATGACCTTGAATTCATCTGTAGTAGGGTTCCAAAATACACATTTTTCGTACGGGCGACTCCCATGTGTCAGACAAAGAGTCCCGTTAACACAAACAGAACTCAAAATATGAATACAACTGTCGTCCTCGTGAAATGGAGGTGGCCAATCTAATTTGACCTTATTCTCAAACTTGTCACCAGAAAGTAAATACAATGTAGAGTGGAATAGTTCACCTGGTTCACCCATCAAAGGAACTAGACAATGATTTAGGAGGACAGAAGCACCATCGTAATAGGAATGATTATTAGAAAGGAAATAGTTGCGATGCACTATCATAAATTGAGGGTTTTCAAACAAGAGAGTCCAAGCTTTGCGTACACATCCAAATCGGTACAAAGATTTAATAGACAATTTAGACAAAATAAAGAAGGTAAGATCATCGGGTATATGGTTGCTAAACTTTACATTTGTGGCAGCAACAAATTTCTCCATCTCCAAATGAGACAACGAAGTTTTGCTTGCAATGATTCAAGCAATAGTTAAATCTGTAGGAAGTATTGCAAGAAAAAAAATTAAATCAAGTAATAAAAAGCACCTGATGTTTAAATAAATTGATTGCAAAGAACATTAACTACTGATCGAAGCAATGGATGAATGTTAGAGTGTGTACCGTGTAACTGGTTGATGGATGAAAAAAGGGTAGAGGACGTTTGAGAGAGAATGAATTCTTTATGCCGAAACATTTTATCTTCTAAATTCTATTTGAAATTGTATACTACTCCCTCAAATAAACATTTTATTTTATTATGTAAAAAAATCCCATTTTACTATTTAAGAAAAAATAGAATTGCGAGAAAGAAAATCGCAAATTTATTAATTCATATCTACAACTAACGTAGTTAGTATAAATTAGGTACACCTCAATTTTAGTTCTTGAAAGTATATGATGTCTTTTTTTTCCCTAACTAAGCAAAATATTAATATTAGCTTAAAAATTATAAAAATATCATTCAGTTTAAACTTTAGCGACTTTTATAATAGTAAGTTATATCTTTCGAAGACTATATTTATAATTCAAAAACTAATTTAATTTTTTTATTGAGTCAAGGAAGAAAACGGCATCTTCAGATACCTCAGATGATTTAATAATGGTTTACCCTATAAACTATTTAATCTGTTTTAAAATACAAGTGTTATTTAGGCTATGCGCAAGTTCTTCTATCTTTTAAAATATTTGTATGTATTTTAAGATTCTAATATCTTCTTTTTTTCCTCTTAAATATACCTTACGATATATGTCCAAATATGTCTCGAATATCTGATTTTATCATATAATAAACTCATTTTAGAGAATTAAATAATAAATATCAATTATTAAAGATCAAATCAATAGTTAATATTATGTGCACATACATAATCAATTTTGAATGATTATAATATTAACTATTGATTTTATAACTTTTCTATATTATCATTTTACCATCTTGCGAATACATATAAATATTTTTATATTTACTTGTAAGATGGTCCTTAAATATAACTCAAGATATCTATATGTAGTGGTATGACTTTCAATTTGGATTTAGCATTTCTCTACCTAAAAAATGTGCAAATCTAACAACTAAATTATTTTAAAATAAAAAATTAAGAAAGAGATGTTATATAAAAAAAGAAA